>VYZQ01011057.1:16973-54473 GCA_013400655.1 Mystacornis crossleyi
CCATGGCCTTTCCACATTGATACAGCCTCTGGTCATTCTGTGGTTGGCTAATACAAGTATGTCTACTTTCTGTCATATGCAACTGATGAATTCCCATATTAGAGCAGGATTTAGACTCTGAGGCATGATCCTCTGCTTTGTAATGCTGTGTTTCATCCAATCTCCACTCTACAGTTCTGAGCTTCCTTACATTCTCTGTACCATCCTCTGCCTTGCAATGACAGTGACACCCAAATTTATCATTACTGAGTTTTCTTAGCGTACTTCTCATTTTTGTACAAGAACTATTAATGAATGGTCCATGAGGTACTTCCTTCTTAATAATTTCTTGCTATGCCAGGTCTTGTTCCAAGCCCCATTTTTGAGTCTTAGGGAGTGGTTCCCTTTATGACTGTATGTCAAATGTTTTACTTAAATGCAAGTTGATTGTATTGACTGCATATCTTTTGTCTAAAATGCAATTTTAATGAACACAAGGACTTGGTTAAGCTCAAGTTGACATACTGTAACATAACAAGGCTTAATATTTTTTATAGTGTATTTAACATTAATTCCAGTTCCATCCAGCAGGTTCTTTCCCGCCCCATTTTCCTCTCTTCTGGATCTTTCCCTTGTTCACACCTGGTTGTCGCTGAAACCGTCGTTCAGTTTTGCAGAAGTTCACAGGCACCTTCATTCACAGCTGGGGACCTAAATCTCTGGAGCTGCCCTTGCCTTTGTGACCCAAGTTTAGCAGTTGTGCCTCAGTTTTGACCTCAGATGACAAACTGTCTGTAGGGACACGACTGCACCTCAGATTGCACCTCTTTCTCCAGGCCTTGCCTCCTCATTACTTCTGGTCAGTCTCATTTTCTCTTAAGTGCTGAGTCGTTACAGTTTTTCCCAGGAACTGTGAATGTGATCCATTCTGTTTCTTTGGCTTCCTTGCCTACCCATTCTGCTGCAAGAATCTCAGCTGAAAACCATTCTGGCTCCATACCTGTGCCTGTCTCTGCTTCTCCTTGTTTAACTTGCTGAGTGGAGTGCAACTTTGAAACAGCAAACTGCCCCTCCTTCAGTGGCATGCTTGTGTCTTAGTATTGGCTGCTGTTCTTCCCACTCAACCCCAAATTCCTGAGGACTTTTTTGTCTAACTGTGCTGACAGGTTTTTGTACACCTGTCCTCTCCTTTTCATCCTCTCTACTTCATTTTCCTTTACGCAAATATTTAGTCAATTTTTGCTCCTGCTGTTCACTGACCACCATGTGGAATTCTCTGCACAGATCCCATGCCATAATAGCTGTCCTGCTGTGGTTTGGTCACTGCATGGCTGTTGTCCACCTCTTTCTCCATCTGAGCCAACCAGAGGTGAGGAACACCTGGATCTGCCATTCACTTGTAAGAAAGAAGAGGTTAGGGATGTGATAATCAGTGGTAGCCTTGGATATAGCAACTGTGAAATAAGGACATTCAAGATCTTGCAGGGAGTGTGGAAGGAGAGTAGTCAAGTACAAACCCTGGGCTTTAGACAAGCAGAGTTTGGCTTATTCAGGGAGCTGGTAGATGTGGTTCCTGGAGAAGCAGCTCTGAAGGGCAAAGTGGCTCAGGGAAGCTGGGAGGTCTTTAAGGACCTTTAAGAGCAGCTTGTTTTAAATGCCGGAAAATGAGCAAATTTATGAGGAGCCCAGAATAGGGAACTCACAGAGGCGGTCCCAACATTAAAAGGCAATGTACAAGAAGTGAAGCAGGGACAGGCTACAGAAGAGGAGATTAGAAACGTTGCTTGGGCATACGGGGAATGGTTTTGGCAAAGTCAAAGCTCACCTGTAGTTGAGATCTTCAAGGGAAATCAAGGACAAGAAAAGCCTTCTACTGCTGCACTAGTAATAAAGGCTGACCAAGGGAAAGGTGTGCCCCACGGTGAGTGAGCTGGGTGATCCAGTGATGACAGAGACCGTAAGTCTGAAGCACTCAGAGCCTTCTTTGTTCAGTCTGCACTAACGATGCCTCCCATGCCCTGTGGTCAGTGAACACATCCAAGAGGAGCAGCCAACAGTGGACAGAGATGGGGCCAGGGATTAGCTGAGGAAAGTTGACCTATACAACTCCATGATACCCAACAGGCTGCATCTGAGGGAGCTGAGGGAACTGGCCAATGTCCCTTCAAGGCCACTCTCTCATCCATAATACTCTTGTATCCAGGTTGGGACATTTTGGTCTAAATGGGCTGACAGCCATCTGATTGGGTGATGAGGCTGAGAAGGTGGCTGATGGTTGCACTTGGCCATGAAGACGCTGACATCAGACCACTGCAGAGATGTGTCCTGGCAGCTGTTCAGTCCAGCATCTTTGCCCCTGGAGGAGGCAGTGCAGTGCTTGCTTATAAATCTACAGATGACACCAGTCACTGGGTGGGGAAACCAGTCGATATGTTTATGGAGAGGCTGGAGGAATGAACCAGCTAGAACTTTATGAAATGCAACTAAGGCAGATGTTCCTCCATGGGAAAGAGGAGGGCTGCCTGTCTGGGAAGCAGCACTGCTGGATGGGCCCTGGAGGCACAGCGAGCTGAGTGTGAGCAGGAGGTATGCCTTGTCAGCAACGATGACTAACAGCGTCCACAGCTCTGTGGCCAGGAGCACAGCCAAGAGATTGAGGGACTTGATTACCCTTCTTTGACAGTACTCATTAGCTCACTGCTAGAGCACAGCGTCCACTTTGGGGATCCTGAATTCAAGACAAACATTGGCAAACTGGACTGAGGTCAGTGGGTGATTGTCAGATTGACTGAGTGACTGGATCAGCACATGCAGAAAGACTGAGACAGCTGGCCTTGTTCATCCTGAAGGAAGGCTCTGAGGGGACCTAGCAACAGCAATGGCTTGCCAGCTCCTAAGAGAGGAGGACCAAGAATGTGGATTGCTTTTGCCATTTTACTGGACTATGTTACTGGCCCTGTGGTAGTCAGTCAGAAGTCCTCCTCAAACCACTCTCTCGTAAGGGTCACCAGATGGCAGAGTTATGATTTATAAGGAGTGTCAGCCCTTAGCTGTCTTTCTTTGACCACCACAGAAACCTCAGTGGTAGAGACGCTTTTGTCAATAAGCTGTAGGCTAAAGTTTCTTAAGTGGGGAAACTGTTCCGTAGCTGCCAAGTCAGACTTCAGTCACTGCCGCTTAAGATTTAAAAATTCTGGTTCTCAACAATACCTGTGAAATGTATGGGTTGTGTGCATCTGCCATAGGTAGCAAAAAAATGGCTCAGGATCAAATTGAGCTTGTCAGACATGGGGCAGTTAGAGGTCTTGGATTTTGTTACCTCTCTCAAAGGTGGGAATTCTAGGGTAGCCTAGTTCTAAAGAAGCTGCCAAATCTCTATGCATTAGTGATTTTTTTTTTTTTTTATCAAGATGGCTGAAACCATTTTATTTGTCCTGCTTAGGCAGAATGCTTAATAAAGAGTGCAGCTCCAATTATTCCTGCCTGAAATAGGTCCAATTTTATTTACTGGGTTTTTTTCTGGGACCTTGGAGGTGCACAACAGTAGGACCTCTGGAAGTTGTGCAGGCCAGCTGTTGTACAAAACAGGTTCAAATTACATCAGCTAGCTCAGGACCTTGTCCAGACGGGTTCTGAATACCTCCAGCCAAGGATGGACACTTCAGAGCATTTTTTGGCAGCCTGTTCCAACGTATTAATACCATCACGTATTTTGTTTGTTTTGACAGAGGTTTTTTTTACAAACAGATTCCTTACAGGGAGTGATATGGCCATGCTGCAGTGAGTTTCTGTTGTCTCTCACCCTAATCTCATGCACCTCCAAGGGGAGGCTGGCCCTGTCTGTGCTTCACCAGGCCATGTGGCAGTCGTGGTCACCCAGGCGATCTCCTTTTCCCTTTTCTCCTCCAGGCTGGAGAAGCTCTCGCAGCTTCTCTCAGCAGGTCCGTGCTCCAGCCCCCCACATCCTACTGAGCCTCTGCGGGCCTCGCTCCAGAGTGTCACATCCTTGTGGTCCTGTGCCCCCAGTGCAGATGCAGCTTCACCAGCGTGGCGCAGCGAGGAAGAGCCTCTTTCCCAGACTTGACGGCAACACCTGCGCTAACACAGCCCCCTTTGCAGCTGACCTTTGCTGTGGCTGCCTCACCCCACAGACTCCTTCTGCACTTGTTCTCTGTCCGTCAGGGCCCCCAAGTCCTCTCCTGCCAACCTGTTTTCTACCCCGCCAATGCCCACCTGCCCCCCTGCACGGCGTCATTCTATCCCGGGAGCAGAACTTTTCCCGTGCTGAACTTCACCGTGCTGAAGTGCCGTCCTGTTTCTGCGGCCTGTCAGGGCCCCTCTGAACAGCCTTGCTGCCCTGACTGACTTGGGCTCAGGACCCTGGGAGGCCTGAGGACGGGACTTAACCAGGAGCAATGGAGCCAAAGACAACATGGAGAGCCGCAGCCTTCTCTGTGGCTTTTGATGTGAGCAGCAGAACCAGACCCAGACCTGGCTTTTCCTTAGCTTTCCTTCTGCTGCTGATCTCCTTGCAGAAGACTTCCTCATTGCTTTCCCCAGCCTGCTGACTGCTGTCGCTGCCTTCCACGCTGTCGTACTGTGACAGCCATAGAAGCTATCCAAAGATGTTGTTCGTATCCCAGAATTTGTAGTGTTGAGGCTGTTCCTTGGTTTCTGATTCTGTCTCTCAAGCCTTGCACATCTGTTTACAGGCAGGTGTGGTGGGGCCCCCACATTGTGCTGCTTCTACAAGGAAATGGTGAGAGGCTCTCCCATCAGGCCATTCCTTCCACGCTGTCCTCACTGCCCCCACTTGCAAGTTGGCCATTTTTTTGTCAACACTGATTAAAAAAACAATGGAAATCAAGGATAAAAATGCATAATTTAGTAATAGTTGCTTTTTACTAATTTTTAAAAGTTTGAAACATTTGAAGTTTCACAATAGAAAGATAAACAAGTCCAGCCTCTAGAAAGACACTGTCTTACTAATTTTAATAGTAATCTCTTCCAGTTATCCATGTAATTCTAAGATAAAGTGTAACTATATGTGCTTCAAAACCTTGGCTAACAGGATGCTGCTTCTGCTAGGTGCTTTCTGGAGTTTCTTCAGCTAAATAAAGACTGGAATGGAGAATTTAAGTGTTGAAATACTATTTTCACATTTATAGTTAGAACTTTTGTAGAAGAGTGTAGACTTGCATGGAGCTATGAACTTTTCAGTTAGGGCAAACCATGCAAGAAGAAGGAATTAGGCAGGCTGCACAGATCCTTATCACACAAACACTATCACTCCTCCAAAAGGTCTTTCCATTAGTAGGGTGAGAAAGCAAAAGACTGTAAGAGCTGCCAGAACTGGCCTGAGTGAGCCTTTGATCTAGCCCAAAATCCCATCTTTGCTGTGACCATAACACATTCCTGGAGAAGAATACAAACATAGCAAGTGCAATTCTTCTCTCAAATGCTCTCCCAGCCTGTAGCCATTTGCAGTTCAAGGAATTGAATGCAGTTTTGTCTTTGGCTGATTTTAAAGTGTTTGTGCTTTTTACCATCTTATAATATTTAACGTCCAGTTTGGTTATAGGAATGAAATAGGAAATACCCATTCACTTTCATGTGGTAAAAGATGTAAAAGTGTGGAATAGAAATATTTATTGAAGGTTTGCTGTTTCTACAAACTTACTAGAAATTTTGTTCGATCGTGGGTCTAGTACCCGTTGAACCAGCTGGAAAGGTTGTATCACCTGTGTTGTGTAGGCTGTATCTTAAGGACTCTGTAGGCCTCTCCCTGCTTCACCGAGTGCCCGGGGGGTTCACAAACTGACTCTGGTGGAACTTGGCATTAAAGATCTGGAACTACTTTCTCGGTCCAGAATTTTTAATTGACTGCAGCACACCACGATTGATTTCCTCAGGCAAGGAACTGAGGAATCTTTTCATCTGTGCAGAACAGGAAGAAACTGTTGGGGTGTTCTTTTGGGTCCAAAGATTTGCACTCACTGCCTGGCTGCCCTTACTCTGCAAGCTGTCTGTCAATTCCTTGATGTTTCCAGGGTAATGCTTCCTCTTCATGCTCATGTTTCTTTTATTATTCTGCTGATGCTAACACTTTGAGAAAGCATATAAGCAGTTAAAAATATAATGGTTCGGCTAAAGCTGAACAGAATTTTTTGCTCTGTGGTTTCTGCTTTTCCAAAGTATCAGTCTTGATGTAAGTAGAGCAGGTATTCTACAGTCTCAAAACAAACAGAGTAGGTTGAAAGAGACATTTATTTGATAATCAGTCTAAATACAGCAGGGAGAAATTGTTAATTTTCAGGCTGGAAAAGAAAATTATTAAGAAAGGGATGACAAAAACCTGTAAAACATGTGGGAAAGGTGCCTAGGGAATCCCTGCCTACCACTGCTCCAGCAGTGCAGGGAAATGGCATCAAAGGAAGCTCCCTGGTGGCAGGTTCCAAATGAGCAAAAGGAGGTACTTCCTCCCACGTGGCCTGGTGAGGTTCTGGAACGCTCTGCCTTGGGCTACTGCGGATATTAAAAAGGCAGCAACTTTCAAACCTTGTCAGAGACACAATACTAGGAGAGCCAGCTACTGGCGTGACCTCGTGCAGTAGTTCTCGTGTCCTTGCAGAGCACGGGGAGCAGGTGTATGCCCGGTGTCTGTCATATAGGTGTTTGTGTCTTACACCAGATATAAACGGTAATTTTAACTGTAACTAATTCTGATTCTAAAGCAAAACAGGAATACCAAGTCACTTTTAATTCCTGTGGAAATATTATAACAGTTAAATATTTTAATTATGTAGGTGAAAGCTAGGGTGAATATTGTAGAAATAGACAAGGTTGTGTAGTAGATCTGTTTTAATTATTTACAGTACCTTTTTTTATGGTTTGCCTGCATGAGGTATTCCAGAATAAGAACCAACATTTTCATTTAAGGGTATACTTACCCATTTCTAAGCTCAGTTCATTAGGTCTTCCTTCCAACCTACTTCATATCCCCTCCTCTGCTAACTTCCTTGTAAAAGAGAAAATAAAAAGGGGAGGTGTCAATAGAACTAACGCAGTTAACTAATGTATTAGAATACCAAAAAAAGTTGGCAGGATCCTAAGTTGAGACCTGTTAGCTGATGGTGTTGAAACTTTGATGTGAAGGTGAATTTCACCTCAGCCAGGAAGATGTGCTGGCAAAGGCTGGCATCCTACGTGACAGTTTTTACTTACAATGTGTAACACTTGTTTTTGAAACATCAACATGAACGCTCCCCCTCTTTTAGTCTAGAGAGATGCAGCACTCTTCTAGTTTTGAGCAGGACAAATTCACTGTACTTTGGATTGCTGAGGGTAGTGGCTCCCTGGCTGCCAGTAGCTAAGCCTCACTTGAAGAAAACAGCCGTGATTCAGGCCTTGTGGATTCAGGCGGGGTCTTCCAGAATCCACCGGCTTCAGTTCTTGCTCCCGCTTTTCAGTCTGTGCCTGTCCCATGCCGCTGAGATCTGCCTCGCTGCCTGGGAACCCCTGTTGGAGGGAGAACTCCTCTGGGCACGTCTGTCCAAGGGCTGGGAATGTGTCAGTATTTCTGTTCTGGAACATGGCAGATTCGTGCTTCCAGTGCTTGGATATTCCTTGCTTCCTTCTCAGATCCGGGAGCTGGTTCCTGAGTCCCAGGCCTACATGGATCTCTTGGCCTTTGAACGCAAACTAGACCAGACCATTATGCGGAAGCGCGTGGATATTCAGGAGGCACTGAAGAGGCCAATGAAGGTATGTTGTGAAAAGTTTGTAGACTGTGTCAGGGGAGGAAAATAATTTTTGTAGTTAATGGTGGAAATACCTTTCCCATAAAAGTCCCATTAACAGAAATGCTTTGGAAGGGTCAGACAAAGCTCCTAAGAGCAAACAGCTGGGAATCAGCATGTATAGAAAAGTGGTAGAGAAAATTCTGTGGCTATTCCCAGCTCTAGCTTCTGAAAGTCTTAAATAAGGGGAATAATAGCCTAGGGATAAATAAACACTGGTTTGGGAACTTTATATTAAAATGATAAAAAGGAAGAAAATAAGATATTAGAGTGTGCTGAAGGTATGTATTACATTTCCAATTCAAATTTGGTCAAAAGTGGAACTTGTGGAGTAACAGAATATACAATGGGAAACATTACTTACAGGAATGATTATTTGTGTAAGAAAAGAATCGATGATGTTTTCTGCAGTTTCTATTAGATCAAATCCAGCACTTCACTCTTCCTAATATCCCACTGAAATGGTCTTTTTCTAAGTTTTCTGAGTCTATTCATTGGAATCATGAAAGAGTTTAGATAGGACGAAACTAAAGTTACCTAGTTCAACCTTCTGCTAAAAACAGGGTTGTCAAGGCCTTGTTGAGTTTTGAAAATCTTTAAGGATGGAGGTTTCACAGCCTCATCAGGCAGTCTGTTACAATTTTTGTCCACTCTCGTGAAGAATTTCTTTTCATGTCTCATTTAAGTTCCTGTGACTGTATGGGGTAGCTCATATTCATTCATCTAGTAATTCCCATAGAATGAAGGGGTTTGTAGCTGTGTGTCTGCTGTGAAGTAAAGCTATCATTCTTGTCTGTACCACGGTGATAGGAGTCAGCCCACCAAAGATCAATATTCCATTGTGTTTGTCACTGTACAGGTATCTGATAAAATGTGGAAGGCTTTTACCTGTTGATGTTTTTCCAGTTGATATATGTGAAACAAAAACAAACAAACAAAACCAAAACCCTCAAAAACAAACAAACAAAAGGAACAATTAAATTCCATTAACGTACCTAGACAGATAGGAAACTGAATCACGGATGGTCTAAATCATGAGTTCACTGTTAAAAAGTGTTGTGCACAGTAGATTGGACTCTCAGAAGAAATAATTTGTCCTTCCTTCTTGATATGGGTAGAGCACCAGTCTTTTAAACTGTCTAGGAATCTGGCCATGTTTAAAAGTGATTGAAGACTTGGATTGGAACTCATAAATCAGTAGGAAATTGTTTATTCTGTGGCAAACTCTTTAATGAGGGGCTTAACAGGTACACAAGGTCCCAGATGTAAGCTGTGCTGTGGAGATTTTCAGTGTCTGGGATAGGGAAGAGTCTAGGAGGCACAACTCTCTACGGAAACTGTAGCCAGAAAATTCTGTTTCCATCTAAGGCTCAGCAAACACCTTTTAAGTATCAGTTACTCAGTTAACATCTAAAGAGTGATCAAACGGATGTTTTTCAAATTCGTGTATAAGTAGTCCTAGCAGACCTGTCAAAATAGAGCTAAACCTGGATAAACTTGGGTTTTTCTTAATGTTAAGTATTTTCATTTTATCGTCGTTGCAGAATTGGTAACACCAGTAGAAGTTATCTCTGCATTTCCATCTCTCATCAAAGCTCTTGTAATTTTGAAATGTTTGCCTTAAAACAGTGTTTCTCAAACTGGAACTGTAATCCTGGGAGAAATATGAATTTGTCTGAGGTATGTGAAATTATGTAGGGAACATACAGGATTTCTCAGAATTATCAGCTGTAATTGCAGTTACAGTGTTAGTCACAGTGACTGAGCTGTAGCTAGGAACAGTCGTAGGGAGCCACAGATTTACGGTCTAGTGTTGCTCAGGCTGGGGTTCTTTTCTGTCTGAAGACTAACCATTCTGGGGAAATTTTAGGGGGAAGTGGTTTAAGCATTTTTTCCCTGAGGACAGTGCATAAAATATGTTTGGCTTGTTGATCCTATTTGGATCTCCCGAGAACAGTTGCGCTGTTGAACCAGGTGACAGCTGTGGGATGGCTCAAGGAGCGAGGAGGCCTGGGGGTTGCGCAGCTGTTGAAGGGAGAAGTGGCCTTCCCCACCTGTCAGTTCCTTTGAGCACTGTCAGCAGCCCCCTTCAGCTGCCAGATTTTCCAGTTTAGATCCTGCCTTGGCAGTTTTCTGCTGGTTGGGCACCGCTGTGTTCTCTACTGTTCCTCAGCCAGTCCTGCATTCTTGGATTGCATCTGTCATGAGAGTCTCAGAATACCTTGTCGGCAGAGCAGCATCAGCAAGAGTCCTTGTACTGACTTCGTGGAAGACCCACATGGTCAGAATTACAGAAAAAACTTTTAGGAGGTAGACAGGCAGACAGGGCTGTTTGATAGATATAGTAAGCTCCATGGCCTGAAAGAAACAGAAACCGTGCTCTCAAACCCAGACCAGTAGATGTCGTTAAAGAAGAATGAATTACTGAAAAATCTATGCAGCTCTAAGGCCGTAGTGGACCTTGGGAGTGGGATTTATTTGGCTAAGTATAGACATATCCATTTTATTCATTTATATGTGAGCTAGTCACTCTCGGCTCCCTTCATAGTTGAGAGATTAAGTTGGTGTAGGCAGTGGTGTTCAGGGCACAATTCTTCTTATACAGAAGTGGATGTTTAAAAGAATATAGACAAATAATGCCCTAGAAAACGCCTATTTCTCTCCATTGTGTAAGCCTGAGATAGACAGTTGTGGGTATAAACACAATTCTAAGACTGAGATGATTTTCATCCCAAAGCTTGAACTAGGGTCTCCTGACTGAGAGAGGGATGAGACCCATGTCACAAGCAAAGGCTCCTACTCCAAGTCCTGGTCCCTCAGACAATACCTTGGTCTCACGCAAACCAGAGACTGTCATCCAGGGACTGTCACTCTTTTGCAGTGAACTGGTGTGGGACATTCAGTTTACCAGACGTGTATAGTTGCAGTTTCCAAACTAAATGATCTGCTTCCACGTTCTCCATTTTTAGGTTAAAAACAAGTAGTAGCATTAGAATACCATCATAGTGTCTCTCTCCCTGGTGTTGTGAATTGAGATTTTTTTCCCTATTTCCATTTTTTTCCCCATTTAAGATGACTGAGGAATTGATATCAGATTGTTGCCAGAAAGCAGTTTGGTTTTTTTTTTTTCCTGAAATGCTTGTCTTGTGGCATAATTTTATGTGTTACGCTTTTTGGCTTTATGAGATAAGGGAAATACGAACACCTGATCTCCTTCTTGTAATCAGTCAATGTTTTAAATATGTCTTTCAAGTTCTTTAATATTCTCTTTTCTCAGGTAAAAAATTCATTCCTCCCAATCACTGTAGAAAAGGAATTTTCACCTGTCTTCTTCTTATTACCTGCCACTGTACAGCTCCTCATTCTCTCCTGAGAAAGTACTGTATGCAACTACCAAATAAACTGCTACAGCTGATTTTGTAGACTGTTGTGCATACTAATTTCCATTTTATTCCTCTGTAGCATTTGTTTCATCTTTTTTTGAGTTTTGTTGTTGTTGTCTAAGCTTTTATAGAACTGTCTACAAGTGTTTTTCAAGCACTGCAGTTTTGAACTCAGTAAATATTATCTTGTTCCTTTTATTATTCATGATACTTGTGTAGTCTACCAAGTCACTGATTTTTCTGCTTTGGGTTGGCCATTTTTAAGTTCTTGTCCATTTTTTTTTTCAGAAGTTACCTAACTAATTTTGTTTCCTCTGCAGATTTTGACATATCTTGCTGCTGCCCTGAGTGAGATGCCTCTATATTCCAGCTCTGATATGGACACTCTCTGTTTAACTTGGGTCTTTCATAATGATCAGACAGTGGTCATTGTTTTTTCTGTCTCCTGATTTTTAGTCTCCATGCTACCACTGTTCATTTTGCTTCCTAAAAAGTTTTTTTCTGTGAGATCAGGAAACAGTTACTCTATATGCAAAGGCAGAAACACAGATTTTAGTATTTTCTGTGCTTTCTGCTTGAGGTTTTTATGCTATGTTGAGGTTCACAGAAGTTCACCCTTAAGATACACATAGAGAGCTCTTAACACAATACTGCTTGTAAGATTGGCAGCCAGATTTTCTTGAGTCAATCAGCAATAGACTATCTGCTAATAACTTTGTTTGTTTGTTTGAAATCCAAAGCACAACTTCCCTGGAAGTGTCCTCGAGGTTTTGTGTCCAGCCTGAGAGTTCTTTGAAGGAAACTTTAACTTCAGCAGCTGATGGAGATTTGTCTGGGGGATAGCACACAGATCATGGGGTCATCGAATACTCCCCGATTTGAGTTGTTAGGGATTCAATACTAATGGAAACTGAAGAAAAAAAAAGTAACACTGTAAGCCAGGGGGAGTTTTCTGAAGGATTTGACAGATTTCCAGCATTTCACTCATTTACTTGAACTTAAAGCTGTATTGATTTGTGTGAAGATGACATCGGAAAACTTGGAGAGAGAGCAAGCTGTAGCTGTGCTGTTTCACCGCACCTGTCAGCCTCCCATTCAGACCTGTTTGACCTCACATGAGCTCTCCCAGCAGCTGTGCTGAGACCTTTGCAGGAGTTCATTGCTGACATGACTGCTCATCTGTTACATATGATTATTTTTTTCCTTTCCATTTTCTCAAGGAGAAATTGTAAGTGAAATACAATGGGTTTAGGGGAAGGCTTTTCATTTTAATATGACTGCTATTTAAAGTTCCTTTTGCTAAAGTGAAGTCAAAGATCTGTATCTTACTCTTAGAGAACAAGGAGATCAAGCATTTACTGAGTTTTGGACAAGAGATGATTTGATTCACAGTGTTGATCAGGTCTCTGTGAAGTTCCCCCTCCTTAGCTTTGACTTTATGGGTGGTGAAGTTCTGGTGTGTCTGAAGAGATGAAGTGTGATGCTTTCTCTTTGCCCTAGAGCTGTAAGTCTTCTCTTTAGTTTTTGCTCCCAGCTACTGAGAATCCTTTGGTTGCTTGCTTTTCTGTTCTCTGACAATCCACCATACAGAGAGGAGAACAGATTTTACGTCTGTGTGATAAAGTGCATTGCTAAGAAATCTGCAGAATTTACTGAAGGGCAGAGGCTTCTTGCCACTGCTTTATTTAATCTGCAAAGCAGTCAAGTTGCACATAACTTTTATCATTTCCTGCCTGGACGAGACGGAGTTGATTAAGTGGAGATGGAAGAATATGTCATTCTGAGAGCCTTCTGGATATGAACTTGACATTATTGTGCAACACAGGGGTACTGGGAGCGAACCGAACGCAGTGGTTTTGGGAGTGTGTCAGCAGCTGAGGAGACTTTATGGTTTGTATAGTGACTCTAAAACCCCACCCAGCACCATGTTGGTGTCTTTCTTCCTTGAGCTCAGTTTTGGCTGTATCTCATCTCTGAACTGGCGTCTTCCAAGACTGGACATCCTTATGACAAAAGTATAGCTGTGTATGCTGGAGTTGTGACTCACTGGATAGATCCCTTCAGGTAGGATTCGGACTAAACTCTTGGGTCTCTGCCAAGGGTCTTGCTTCACAGGCTTGATGGTAGTTTAAATCAGCTGTTGGGAGAATAGTCATGGTTGGAGAGAAGGAGCTTGAGGGTCCAAAGTAACTGTTCCTGGCTGTAGAGCCATGGTTCTGAAATTTTGCTAGGGATTTCTAAATTTATTTTCTTTAAATTCCGCTGCACGAAGTGTGCATTACCACTGCTGATCAAGTGCCATTGTCTAGTTCTCTGGACCTGGAAGAGGACACAGTCAGCCTCCCAAAATGTCTGGGAGCAGAACCGTTCCCAGGTAGCTCTTACAAGGAGCCAGTGATGCTGGCAGCACTAGATGTGTAAGGAAGAGGTGGTGGTAATTCTGGAAAGGGCAGAAAAAGGAGGAAAAATGGAGCAGCAGCAGGGAAACATGGAAAAAAATGGAGGAACGGCAGGAAACAAACAAGATGTGGACATGACGGCAGCAGCTTCAGAAAGGTAGTTGAGGTTTGACTGTGTCTGGGTCAGTACCGTGTTGTACAGGGCACGTTGGCCTGTTCAAGCAGTGTTCATGGACAGATGCCTCTTTCACAGTTTCTTACACTGCTCTCCAGAACACCTCTGGCGGGTCTGGCTGACTCTGCAGATCATGCCTGAAGCTTGGAAGTCGCAGAGTTGCTGGGATAAGAGCAAACCTGAAGAAGTGAACCATTCTCAAGGACATGTGAGCAGAGAAAATTTGGTTTACAGAATATATTTTTTTAAATTTTATTTTACCCAGAAAATGTCAGTTTTCCTTCTTTATGTTCCCTTATTCTGTTTTGTGTTCTAATGAAGATTTTTATTAGATTTAAAGCCCATTTGGTGTTGAAGTATTCTTGCAGCTGTACAGTTGCCCTACCTGACTGGTTTCTTGAGGAGTCAGAAGCAGGGATCTTTCTGTGATTGCATTTAAGAAATTATCACTGCCTTAACAGTGTTGCAAATCTGCAGTACCTTTTGGGCCAGAATCTTAAGACAGCCCTCAGGGTGCAGGTTGGGCATTTTGTTGTCGGATAGAATGTTTCTGCCCAGCAGAGGCTGGAGGCACAGCTTGCCACAGTACAGACACGTTGTCAGTAGTGTCTGTATCACGTTGGAGCCAAAGGCTAAATGGCTTTCGATGTAAAAGCAAGATACATAAAAAGTAGGAGAAATGATAATTTTAGAGATAGCCATTACTTAATATTTTTAGTCACAATTATTCTAAGTTCCTTTCTGATGTGGAAGTCAGCTCATATATAGGTGTTACAGTCAAGAAAGAATTAAATCTAAGAAAGAGAATTTGTTGTGTAAGACCAAACACTCTAAATTGAAGAGAGATGCTGGTCAAACAACCAAATGATTTGCAGACTCAGACTCTGGCAAAGCAGGGAAAGTATAGGGAATCCAGCAGGAGACCAGTTCTGAAATGTAAGCTGCACCTGGCTTGTGCATGACTTGACAGACGAGTGCTAAGGGACTATCAAAGGAAAAGAGTGAAGGTATGGGGGAGAGCAGCTCGATACTTCACAGTTCAGTTGGGTGTTGTTGCTAACTTGGTTTTAGGTGGACTGGACAAGACATCTAGAGAGAAAGGGAGACATCTGAAATACTCAGATTTGAATAAGGATGTTATTGCAGAGAATGATCTTAGTGATGAAATGTCTGATTTCTGAGGAAACAGACACAGTTCCTAGGGAAGATGTGAGGAGAGAAGGAGTTTCCAGGGTAAATGGGAGAATGAAGATAATGTCTTTGGAAACTAAAAGAAGAGGAAATGGAATCAGTGATATAAACCTGAAATATCAGGAGAGTATCTATGAGGAACTATTAAGTAAAAGCCTGCTTGTGTGTGTAGGTACAGTTCCACAAGTAATCCAGGTGAGGATAAAATTTAGGAATGGTGCATAAAATGTGCAAGGTAATTTGAAGAGTTGTGAATTTAAAAATGTGAAATCCTTCACAAGTCTGCCACATGAAATAGAGACTTGGAGTCATTAAAATAATTATATTATGAGAGAGCACTTTGGCAACAGAAATCATGAGGGAAGGGATTGAGAAAACATGGATTCGCAGGAATGTTTTTCTGCCTATCTGTCTGTTCTTACCTGTGTAAACCTGTCGTTTTCTGCACTGATGGCATTTTGGAAAATCTTGTTCCCTGCCAGAGCATACTATTGACACTCCATTTCTATGAAACCTCTCTGTAACTGTCTTCTCCAGATTTGGCAGAATGTAATAATTTTCCTGCTCCTCTTCGGCCATACATCTCTGCCTTCTCCATTCCTCTGTGCCAGATTATGCTCTATAACCTGCTGTATGTAACTTCCTTCTCTCCTGTGTGCGTGTGAAAGCTTTACGAGATTGCTCCTTTCTTGTGTTGTTTTGTCTGCATTAACTTGATAACTGTAGCCTTTTTGACATTGTGTTGTACATAGGTATTGGAGATTAGAGTCCCAAAGTAATTTTTGGTAATAATCTTTCTGGAATCCATGTATCAGATTTAATGGCTGTGTTTTCCACGTGGCGCGTGGAAGGAGGGGCGCTGAGAAATTACGTGGCCATAAGACTGGGAAACTTGAGGTGGGCTGTAAAAATGACAATGTATAGGCATGACTGTATCTCTGACAGGCTTGAGCACATGGGTGTTAGGAATGAAACAGGGTGCCTGCCTTCACTCAGGTCTCCCAGCAAGGTGGAACTGCAACGTTTGCTACGGGTGAAGGCCGGTGGGGTGAAGAGGAGGGTAAGGCAGCCGGCATGTGTGTCAGTGTGTCCAGGTGTGTCTGCAAGGGGATTATTACCAGATGCTGCATGATGGTAGAATGCAGATGGGCAGAGATGTGCCTGACAGGTAGTTTGCTGCAGGGGCTGTATGTGTGACTGCCATTTACAAATCTGAATTGATGCAACTATGAAAGACACTTACGTTGCAATAGAGTTGCAGCTGAGTTTTAGCAATCTAGCTAGGTTGAAGCCAGAAAGGACATCATATGCTTTTCTCACAATGATTTCTCAGATCTCTAATCCAGAGGTACAGGATGTATCACTTCTCAGGCTTGGCAACCTCCTGTCTTCCTCCATTTACAGTGAATTTTAGCATGTTTGTATAGCCAAGAGTTTTGAAAGGAATTTTCAGATTCAGCTCTTCAGTATATTTTCTTATGTGTAACAGAATCTGAAATTCTAATATGACCGGTGCAACTGTACAAAACGTGGAGATTCTCTACTAAATGTGTAATTATCACCTTTCTGGCAGCTTCCTCAGATCTTGAACTCAAACTGGATATGTACTTTTCCCTTGTCTGTGTGTATAACAGCAAAAGCGGAAACTGAGACTTTACATCTCCAACACATTTAATCCTGCAAAATCAGACGCTGATGACTCCGATGGCAGCATTGCTTCGTGGGAACTGCGCGTGGAGGGCAAGCTCCTGGATGATGTATGAGTTACCTCTGCTTCGCTGGGGCTGGCAGGACTCTAAAGATTGTCCTTTGGGGTGGTAGGTTTTACTGGGGACATGAGCTGAGACAGGACTTGTCTGAATGGCAGTGATCACTTGTTGCTGCTGGGAAGGCACCATGCCCAACCCGTGAGGGATAAGGCCCTAATGGCAATGTTGGAGAGTGCAGTAGAGAATGAGGCAGACATAAGGACAGGACAGGTAGGAGGAAGTGGAGAGAAGAGGGCTGAGATGAATCCCTTCGAGGAGATGGCAGGGTTCAGGTTACAACGGGTGTGATAATTCAGGCCGACATCGGGCATTGCATCTTGTGAAGAGCAGGATAACAAGGAGAAGGCAGTACATCATATTCATAGGGAGTACAACACAATGTATGAATGGTTAGAGCAAGGATGGAAGAAACATTTTATCATTATGAAGTCCTCAGAAACCTCAGTGATGGATTTAGCTGTCCTTGGGGAAGGCTGGACTTTCCTAATAAAGGCGTCATCTCTTTGAATGGACTTCACAAGTAAGTATTTGTAGGCTAAACAGATGGGGAACATGCATGCATGGAGAGGGCAAGGCCTTCAGTCTGTCTGGAGATAACTGTACGTGGATCAGAGTCTTGCTGGAGGATGAAGTGGTGACAAAGTGCAACATCTGGGAACTGAAGTTAGACAAATTCAGTTTAGAAATTCGAGCATATATTTCAATAAAGAAAGAGATTCTTTATTTGAACAACATAGCTTTTCAATTGCCAGCGTTTTTAATAAAATATTATCTGCATGAAATACAAAGAAATAAATTAGAATCCTGTGGCCTGTATTCTGTGGAGAGTCAGATGAGGTAATCCCAGACCTTCCAGTTTTTAATGTAGACAGTATGAGCTATGTTGTAAACAATGAATACTGAGATTAAATGAAGACAAAATGTAGAAGGAAATAGCTTTGCTTTGTGTATGACCTGTCTGCAAAATTTACTATAATCTGGTAAATCAGACCAAGAAATTAGCATTCATCAAAAAACTCCAGGCTGTTAAAAAGAAGGGTATACAGAGGCCTTAGGACCATGGAATGGTGTGGGTTGGAAGGGACCTTCAAGACCATTTCATTCCATCGCACTAGATGGGCAGGGACACATTCCGCTAGCCCGGGTTGCTCAAAGCCCTGTCCACCCTGGCCTGGAACACTTTCAGGGATAGGACAGCCACAGCTTCTGTGGGCAACCTGTGCCAGGGCCTCACCACCCTCTGAGTAAAAAATGTCTTTCTTACGACCAGTCCAAACCTACAGTCTTCCATTAAAACCATTGCCACTTGCCCTGTCACTACAGGTCTTGGTAAAAGTCTGCCTTGATCTTTCTTACAAGCACTCTTTAAATACTCCCTGGAGCCTGCTTTTCTCTGAGCTAAACAACCCCAGCTCTCTTAGCCTGTCCTCACAGGAGAGGTGCTCCAGTCCTGAGAGAAGTTTCGTGGCCATTCTCTGGACCTTTGTCATGCACGCCATGTTCACCTTCCAAGCCAGTCGTTTTCAGTGACACTGAGATGTGGGTGAGGGTCCCTAGTGACGCAGTCCCCAGGCAGCAGCTGCAGAGGAGACCCCCTTCAGTGCAAAAACCTGGTCTTTCTAAGCAGTTAGCCAGTTATCAGTTACATAGTTTAAAAGCATAACAAACATAATTTAACCAACCACCATGCACCACGATGTGAACACGCAGTGGTTATATAACATGTTTTCCTACCCCTAATTCAGCTGTGTCTCTTTCCCACAGTCCTTTTCTACTTAGCCAAAGTAACAGGCCTGAGCCATGATTTTACAGGGCCTTCCCTTTATAAAGCTTTATTTATTGGTAACACTAAGAGTCAACAAAATCTTCCCTAAAGTGTGCACTGTTCCACTACTGTTGAGATTTTTGCATCTTACCCTGTATTTGCCAGAGGGAGAACTCAATTAGATTGATCACACTTGTGGTTTACATGGGATTTAATGTTCAAGACAGAGACTGAGAAGAAAGTCTAGGACACAAGCTAATAAATGCAGCCTTACACATGTCTGGTTCTTCTGCTTGTACAGCTCAGCAAACAGAAACGGAAGTTTTCATCTTTTTTTAAGAGTTTGGTTATTGAACTGGACAAAGATCTTTATGGACCTGACAATCATCTTGTGGAGGTGAGAAGGCTGTGCACCCTTTGCATACAAACCAGTTACTGGCACATAAACACCTGGTGCCTGTTGCCTCCCTTGTTTAAGGGATCTTGCATTCATTATCTCATTTAAGGTATTTTCAAAGTTTTCAAAATTCCGTTATTCTTAAGAACGTATACTAAAGAAATCTACTCTAAAAACACAGGTGGATTAGTGACGTAGTGCACATCTTATAACAGAGTGTATGAAAAGATGAAAAAATGGTGCACATTTTTCCTAACAGGTAAAATGTGCTAACAGCAGAGCAGATTCTGCACTAAAGCTGAATTGAAATGAGTGGGGTGGGGGGTGTTGTGGTTTGGTTTTGTTGTTGTAGGGTTTCTTTTTTAAATTTCCAGATCTTCAGAAAGCTTGTACTTGTCTGATTCGAGCGTGGTGTACTGTGCAGGACGCACCTTCATGGACATCAGTGAGAAAAGACCAACAATTTTGCTTTTCCCTTTGTTAGTGGCACAGAACTCCCACGACCCAGGAAACGGATGGCTTCCAGGTGAAGAGACCTGGGGATGTCAGCGTGCGATGCACATTGCTCCTCATGTTGGACTACCAGGTCAGTGCTCTGCTTCCAGTGTGGAAAATACAGCCACTGGGACCTAGTGCAACGGAGCAAACTCATCTTGTCACATACATCAAAACCCAATATACTTGAAGTGTCACGTGGTCCACTGAAGTTCGAATGGTACCAAACTGACAGATTATTTAAAATCTAAAGGGGACAAATCAAGTGAGTTTCTAATATAGTCTAGCAAAATACTGGTCTTGTCATTATGATAACTAGTATTTTTATTGTCCACCTGGAGAAAAAAATACGCATTTCCTCCTCCAGCTTCTTAGAGAATAGTCAGATAAGTTGCACACAAGTTACACGTGTGGTTCTTTAAAAGAATTTCAAAGGAGTAGCTTTTGCTAGTGGTACCTGAATGAGCTGTGCAGCTGTGGCAGCCTTACTTTGGCACAAACGATGGACACTGCAGTTGTGGAGCTCACTAAACTGACTGAAACCATCCCTGGAAGAAAAGTTGCTGTCTTAAGAAAACTGTTAAGAGTGCACTGCTGCAAGTAGATGGGATCCCCCTTTTCAATGACAGTTCAGGCTCAGATGCATTTTGATGGTATAACTTTAGGAACTTGTTCTCTGCCACCTTCTTTCCCCTCCAGGCAAATAGCATCTATTCAGGCTACAGACACTCCGTTTTATGTTAACAGAGGGAAAATTTTATTGATTTTGGGGAGCATATGTGCTAACTGACATACTGATGTAGGCAGTGAGAATTTTTACTGTTAAGACAATATAATGATGTTTGTTATGCTCACCGTTATTATAAATTTATGCTTTAGAATAGATGTTCTTTTATCCTTAAGTCTTGATTTGTTATAAAGCTAGCTATGGGTGACCTGTCACCCATCAGAGTAATCCTTGCTTAATAATGTGGCAAATTCTAAACCTGAGTATGAGTACACGCTTGAAGAAGCATCAAATTCCAAATTATCCAAGGAATTCATATTACTAGAGATGGAGAACAAGGAAGTTGAACAGTATCACTGAGATCAGGAAAAGAAATAAAATCCATTGACAGGTTGTGGTTGGGGAAATGTTTTGGTGTGCACCAGAATGGTGGGAACGTGCCTGAAAAAAGAGAGTTCCAAGGCAGTGTGTTGATGTGAGACAGCAGTTATTAGCAACTGTGGAAGCATCATCCTGCCTGCCTTCTCTCTCTCTCTCTGTGGTTAACTTCCAGTAGTTCAGAGGAAGGGCTGTTCTTTTCCTTCTTCCATTCCCCAGAGTGAAAAGTGGCATCAGTGTTGAAAAGGAAAATTCTTCCTGAGTCTTTGTGCAAGTTTTTACTATTTGAAGCAGGTGCTACAGGTAATCTGTGTGCACAGCACAGGTACAGTGTCCCTCTTCCACAGTATCAATGGTGGGACACAAATGTACAAACTTGTATTTTTTCAATCTCTGCCACTGAATGGGATGCTTTTCCTGAGGAACAGAGTCCCCAGAGAATTAAAACTGAAACTTCATACCTGTGTATCCGTCAGCTTTCCTCTTTATTGCCCCCTCCTTCGCTTTCTGTTCCAGCCTCCCCAGTTTAAACTGGACCCACGGCTGGCCCGTCTGCTGGGGATCCACACGCAGACACGCTCGGCCATCATCCAGGCTCTCTGGCAGTACATCAAAACAAACAAGCTGCAAGACTCCCACGATAAGGAGTACATTAACTGCGACAAGTACTTCCAGCAGGTAACTTTTTTGGACACAGCAGCTCTTTAGAAGCAGACTGTAACATACAGTCACAGATTTGCGATGAATGAAAATGACTGGGTTTTATCTTCCCCGTAATGATTTGCAGTATCCTCAGTACTGAATGGCTTTCAGCAGCCACTACAATTAATATCATTAACACCCTCCCCATGTTCCAGTGTTGTCAGAACTCGCTACGTCTGGTGGTTCAACACTCCCACAAAAGCTGTAGCCTTTCCAGGAAGGACTTCTGTATTGATTTGATGGGGTTTTTTCCTCCATTGTAACATTTTATACTAAGAAACATGAAGTAATCTGCTGATTCTGATTGTCAAATCTTATGTAGACCTGTTTTCTTCCCCTCTCTTTCCCTGTTTATGAACGAAGAAGACATGGAAGATATAATTAGAAAAGCTGTTTTTTCTTAAATCTTCTTCAGATAATTAAATTATCTGCATGATATTTTGAAAGTAGCATGTTGAGACTTTTTGTCTTTCACAGTGACCTCTAGAATTAACCAAGAAGGCCACTTAAAAGCATCTCCACCATTTCTGTAAATATGATGGGGTTTTCTGGAAAGGTAGTGTTAACTGAGCTATCACTGTCTTGGCTGTGTTTCTCTCTAGGTTCAGGCTCACATGGTTTATTTTGAAAGTAATTGAAAGTAGGGTTTGTGACATACTTCTGTGTGAGGAAAGTAGTGGCAATTACCATGAATGAATAATGTTTTAGTGAGCAATGAAAGTAAATGTTGCGATGGAACTTGTGTCCTAGTTTTCTTTTTAAGTTTTTATTTTCTGTTATTAATTGGCCGTGCAACAGTTCAAACTAGCCAGTGCTTGAAGTAAACCTAAAGACAGCTTTGCACATTTGAAAATACCAAATGCAACAAAATAACTGAGATTCATGGGTATTTTTAGGAATCTAGAACCAAAGTGATCGGGATTACGTAGTCACTCTCTTGTGTGTTTGGGTTTTGGTTTTTTGAGAATTACAGCATACAGTCTTTTTTGCATATAGTGAAAATTCCATATTAAAACCCCATAAGAATTTTTGACAAAATGACAATGCTATTCTTTTGATTAGATTATTTGATTTCCATTCTTTATTTAACTGTAGCCAATTTAGACTGAGTTTTGCTTCTGCCAGCCCAAAGAGAAAATGGGAAAGGGGAGGTGAAAAATATTTGAAAAATCATGAGCAGAATGAAAAAGGTGGAAAAGGAGTAATTTTTTGTATTTTGGTCAATAATTACAGTCCATCAACTAAAACTGGCAGGTGGCAAGTTGAAAACAAACAAAAGGACTCAAGCATATTTAAATTTCAGAACTCCTTGCAATAGAACCTTGCAAATGCTAAAAGTGTATATAGGTTCCAAAAGTGGATGAATTAATGGATGAAAAATCTTGGGCTGTTTTAAATGCAAAGTTACGGAGGTTGGGAGAGTGTTTTTGGGGAAGGACTAGTATATGTTTCTCCTGTTCTTGTATTTTTCCTTTTATTTTTCCTATTTTTCCTCACTTTTGGCCACTGCCAAGGGCAGGATAGTATGGTAGATTTGCAGCAGATCCTTTGTATGACCCTGTACAGATGTACAAATCTTAATTCTAGTTAGTAGGAGGGCCTTCTCAATTTTACTTATTTTAATTTTCAGTTTAAGAACTTTGCTAGAATAAGAACTTGTTGAAGCTATCCTCTTCTCATGCATCTCATTAGAGGTTTATATGTCTTAGAACTCTGCAGGAATGCTATGACACCTGATAATTGTCTTCTCATCCTCAGAAGATGAGTCAAGTGGGAGAGTTGGGAAGTAGCTGATTGCTTTTCTAGAAGACTGAACCTCACACCCTGCAAGAGCTGGCTAATCTGGAATAGTTTCATAAGAATGCAGTGCTTGCACAGATCTAAATCATAAATGGGATTGTTTTGAGTATTTCTGTTTTCCTTAGGTCTCTGGCAGAACTGTCCTACTAATTAGCTGATCTTGCTTTCAAAACTGACACTACTACTTAGGAATCTGAATCCCCTTACAATAAATGAAATACTTAATGATGAGGAGTTTTCTTTTTTCACTTTAATACTCTAAGGTTGAGAGACAGGGGGCAAAGCAATTGGGTTAGTAATGCCTTCCAGTCTGATAATATTTCTGTAGATTATGTAGTTCTAGCCACCTAACTCCTGGGGAGAAAAGCATTGTCCTAGCTGGAAGCGTGCATGTTGCGTAGGGGAGCAGTACATAACGCACCCGTGTCTCTGGCATTCCCCTTGAGATCCTGGTCTCCTCACTTGGTGTGCCAGCTTCTCAGAATCCTGTGCTGCTGTGTTGTGGTTATATCTAAGGGCACAAGACAGTACAGACTAAAAAATTATCACTGAATGAGTTACCTGATCCACCAGGATCACTGTGGCCAGAGAGGCTTTCAGAGCCAGGGGTTCCAAGTTTAGACCATTAACTCCAGTTAGGCAGGAATATGAGAAGCTTTAGGAAAATTCCACCTACCCTTAGTTTTCAGCCTCCCATCCTCCTTTCACTAATGTGTGTTCTTGATCCCTTTTCCCTTCTTAAAGCTCTTGTCCCTTGGGCATGCACCCATGTTAGGAGTTTGACATGAGAGTTGAGCCAGTGGTGACAGCAGATTAGATGGAACTGGGTGTGGAGAGATTTTGGGTGGGAATTCCACAGTCATCTCTATCAAGTGTCAGAATTCAGAACTCAAATCAGGAATGACATGCAGACTCATTAGGTTTTGTTACTTCCTTGTTCTTCAGAAACTAGCTGGCTGAATTCCTGGATGCCGGCAAGTCCTACAAATCAGACAGATTTTAGAGTTGATGAAGACAGATCCTTTTGTGTTTAAAAACACTGTTTACATCAGCAGGGAGATCTGAAATCCACTGAGTTACAAGCAAAAGCAAGAAAAATGTTTCAAAGGTATTTCAAAAGCAAATTTCAGCCTTGCAGATGGTTCCCAGAGCTGGCTCCTAGGGTATTTCTGCTGCCAAATTCACTCACTCGAGAAAACTGTGATTTTCAAAAGGTACCCTCAAGCAACCAGAGCATCTGACTTTGTATGTCTGTTCTACAACCTGATAGTCCTTGTGTCTGCTTGCAGATAGCTTGTTTCTGTTTGCAGATACAATACTATGAGTAGTGTATCTCTTTGATCAGGTGAAAATAGTTTCCCTAAGAAGCATTTGTATTGGCATAGGCCTGAACATTTTTACAAATCGCCTTCACATAAGGGCACATTTGAAGGCAAATGTTAATATATAGAAAGTTCATGTTTGTTTTTTTAAGGTCAGTTTAAACGGAATATCTTTAGAAAAAAGTCTGTTTGCCTGTTCAGAGCATTAAAAATCACAGTAGGAAACAAAGGCTGTAATTATATTTCTGAAAACTCCAGGTGTAAAGAGTGCTTCTACATTCATGGTAATGCGCTGCAATTACAGAAAATTTCCAAACTCTACAGCTTTTAACCCTTTCCAGAAGAATTTTTTTTTTCCCCCTGAATTCAGTAGAAATTAATTGTGTGATTTTTGGGGTTGTCCTATGGAGAGCCAGGAGTTGAACTCAATGACCCTTGTGGATCCCTTCCAACCCAGGATGTTCTATGAGTCTATGATTCTATTTAGCAGCTGGACCATAGTAAAGAGAAGGTAACCATGAACCGTTGTTTGGAAAGGGGTGGATCCCTTCCAAGAGGCTGTTCAGGCTTTGGTTAAAAATAAATAATACCACATTGACTTTATTTTTCCTTAATTCTAAAAAACCCACAAATTGCAAATGGTTTTAAAATCCAGAAATGTTTTCTTGTATTTTTCTTTAGCACAAAATATCATGGGAAACATTTCTTGGGGGGAAAAAAGGCAAACTGTTTTTGTGTTTTCTCTGGTAAAAAATACAGTAATTTTCTTTACAATCTGCTGTTTTAAACCCTCAGTAAGAGAGGGAGTATTTGCTTCTCTCCCATCATTGATACAGTTGATCTTCATGTCTCATTAAAGGGCACAATCTCAATGTGCCCTCCGGCAGCTGAACCAAAAGTGAGACACCTGAAATTGTCATGACCTGATGGATATGTCTGCAAGCCCAGATGAAAGTACAAGAGCAATTTATAGGGACAGAAGTGACCAAAAATTTAATCTGTGCAAGGAATCTGAACTACAGTTTTCAAAATCACCTTCCTTAATTATCTCAGTTCCCTGTGAGCTGCAGATTTCTTACTTTCTCATTTATTTGCAAGATAGGCTTTGGACAAACAACATTTGCTGTTTATTGTGTTCCAGATCTTTGACTGTCCACGGCTAAAGTTTTCTGAAATTCCTCAGAGACTCACTAACCTACTGCTGCCGCCAGACCCGATAGTGATAAACCACATCATCAGGTAAGCTGGCTGGTCAGCTCAGCACTGTCATGTGGAAAACACTCACTAGATAAAGTACAGAAACAGCTGCAGCTTGCTCTAGGGACCAGAATCCAGTTTTTATAACTTCCAGGTGAATACCTTGGACTTTGTTGTGTGTTTGTTCTATGTGTCATTCTAGTTTGTATAATTCTGAATTATTTTCACTAGCACAGCACCAGTTTTCTAGGGGAACGAAAAACAGCTTTTATATTTACTAGAATACCATTGAGAGTTGGTCGGGCTTTTTCCCTGAGGAGAGAGGAATGAAAGTTTGAACCCACAGAAAGAAATAAAAAAGAAATTGAAATGAGATATTGTACATCATGGGCAATCATTCTAATGATACATTAATTAAAATGTACCACAGCATTACGATTTCAAATGCAGGGCCCGTCCATGCATGCTTTGTTGGGATTGGGTCAGCTCTTTGACTGTTAGTCTTACCCTGAGAATGCCAAGGAGTCAAGAGATCTCCAGAGTTTTACAACAGAGAATGCCTGGATTCAGAGGAGGTCATTGTGACCAGGATACTGAGCTCTCATATCCTTGTCAAAACAGAAGTCTTTGTGGCATAGCAGATGAAATACGACTTTCAGCTCTCTAGGGCTCTTCCAGCATGTGCCATATTTAAGTGACAACTGTGTACATGGAGGAGGGGGACAAAGAGATTTATGGGAATTGCAACTTTACTGTTCAGATATTTCAGTCCTTTCCAAGTTTCTTTGTGGTCTGGGTCAAAACTCTGGTTCTGAGTGTTTAAACATTATTGTTACTTAAGTACAGTGGTTTGATTTCCTACAGAATACTCACAGCAAATGTTTCTGAATTTGCTTAAAATTGGGCTCTTTATTTTAAATTTGTAACAGATGTGATAAAAATTTAAATATTACATAGGCTGTGAAAATAAAATTTGCTTTTTGATTCATTTGAATATATCAACCAGAGTGATGAAGGAGTAGCTTGGCGGCCGTGCAGATGGAGAGCTATGTACGTACTGTCATTGGACACAGCTCAGTGACCTGTCCGATGGACCACAAAAGAGCTGACGTCCTCAGAGACAGGGACAGATAATCACTGCTTAGAGAAAAATGGCAAGGAACTGATGATTATGTTTCTGGGGGCAGAGAGATGGCAAAAAGGTTATGGAGGAAGTGGTTTTTGTCAGGTAACAGCTAAAGAACAGGACTTTATGTCTAGTAGCATTCTCTGATACACTGCTTGCACTGCACAGCACCTGACAACCTTAAATGATACTGATAAAACGGTGTGGAAAAAGGAAGAATTAATTCCCTGAGAACAGGCAGTACTTTTGCAGTGAAGTCTTTACAGCGTGAGGCTAAGCTAAAATAAATCCAGAGGTCTGTCACTGAATTTAAAGAAAGTAAGTAATTTCTAGGCTCATAAAGTCACAGATGAATTTACAGTAGGAGGCATTGCTGGTGGTCATTGAGAGCTCCCCCATCCAAAGTCAAGTCAGGTTCAAAATCTGTCCAGGATACTTGGGGGCCTGGTCAAACCAAGCTTAAAACAGGGTCTTGCAAATGCTCTGCCCTGTCCCCCTGCATTCAGTTTTTCAGAGTGAATGTAGTCAGCCACTGAAACAATATGCCCACTGCCTGTCCTGGTTTAATCCAGTCTTCAGCTCAGACTCCCCATCCGCTTGTTCTCTCTCCAGCAGGGCAGGGGGGAGCATTAAAAGGCAGAGAATTCATGAGTTGAGGTAAGACAGTATAACGATGATGACGATGATGATGATGATGAGGCCGATAAACAAAATCCAACAATACAAGTGATACAGATGAAAACTATTGCTCACCACCAACTGATTGATGCCCAGCGAGACCCTGAGCAGTGAACACCTGCCCTAGTTTACCGCTCAGCACGGCGCTGCATATTTTGGAATATCCCTTTGGTCAGTTGGGGTCAGCTGTTACAGCTGTGCCGCCTTCCAGCTCCTTGTGCACCCCCAGCCTCCTTGCTGGTGGGTGGTGTGAGCAGCTGAAAAGGTCTCGACGTGCTGTAAGCAACGACCACCAATGACAAAAAAATCTCTTTGTGACCAACCGTTTCCAGCAGAAATTCACAACACAGCCCCGTACCAGCTACTACTCTGTTCCAGCCAAAACCATCACACTACTACAGGGAATTTTTCATCACTAGTGATTGTAAATATATGTGCTCTTAATTAAGATAAATCCTCAGGCCTGCCTTTTACAGGAAGATCAAGTAGATCACAATTATTCATTCTAGTTTTAGAGGATATGCACAGAGACAAAAATGTGAAGTGCTCTAAGCTTATTCTAGAAATTTTAATAGTATTGTAGAGTCACTGTCTGGGCAACAACAACCTTCCTTTTTGAAAAATGGGGTTGAAGTGGATATAAAGTGGAGATGAACAAAAAGTCTCTGATCTTTACAAGTATTTTAAATACCAGGTAGACTCAAACATGCAGAATGCAATTTAAAATATAGATTCTGTAATGGTTTCTGATCCCCATGATACTGAATACATCAAATTTAAAACTGGTAGAAGTAGAAACTGGTAGAAATCTTCTTACCTGAGCTCAAGCTAGAACTGGAGATTTTCTTGTGTTGCACTCCTAATTGCAGCTGCACACCTGAAATCCGAGGTGAAAAGAAAAACCTCTGTGGGATTTCCATTTCTGCAAAGAAGCGAGACATCTTCCGCACGATTAAAGGACACAAGCAGACTGCAAAGCATAGCTCTCCAATATTCTTCTAGTACAAACAGGTTATCTCTAGATTCCTCCTTTTTGACTTACCATCATGATTAAAAAAAAAAAACCAGTTCCTTACAGGGAGTGACATGGCCATGCTGCAGTGAGTTTCTGTTGCCTCTCACCCTAATCTCATGCACCTCCAAGGGGAGGCTGGCCCTGTCTGTGCTTCACCAGGCCATGTGGCAGTCGCGGTCACCCAGGCGATCTCCTTTTCCCTTTTCTCCTCCAGGCTGGAGAAGCTCTCGCAGCTTCTCTCAGCAGGTCCGTGCTCCAGCCCCCCACATCCTACTGAGCCTCTGCGGGCCTCGCTCCAGAGTGTCACATCCTTGTGGTCCTGTGCCCCCAGTGCAGATGCAGCTTCACCAGCGTGGCGCAGCGAGGAAGAGCCTCTTTCCCAGGCTTGACGGCAACACCTGCGCTAACACAGCCCCCTTTGCAGCTGACCTTTGCTGTGGCTGCCTCACCCCACAGACTCCTTCTGCACTTGTTCTCTGTCCGTCAGGGCCCCCAAGTCCTCTCCTGCCAACCTGTTTTCTACCCTGCCAATGCCCACCTGCCCCCCTGCACGGCGTCATTCTATCCCGGGAGCAGAACTTTTCCCGTGCTGAACTTCACCGTGCTGAAGTGCCGTCCTGTTTCTGCGGCCTGTCAGGGCCCCTCTGAACAGCCTTGCTGCCCTGACTGACTTGGGCTCAGGACCCTGGGAGGCCTGAGGACGGGACTTAACCAGGAGCAATGGAGCCAAAGACAACATGGAGAGCCGCAGCCTTCTCTGTGGCTTTTGACGTGAGCAGCAGAACCAGACCCAGACCTGGCTTTTCCTTAGCTTTCCTTCTGCTGCTGATCTCCTTGCAGGCAGCCACAGCATCACAGATTCTCAGAATGTTGGAGGCTGGAAAGGACCTCTGGAGATACCTGGTCAAATGCCCTCCCCTGCTCCGGCAGAGCCACCCTGTAGCAGGTTGGCGACAGCCACGTCCAGATGGCTTTTGAGTGTTTCCAACATGGGAGACTCTGGGCTTGGGGAAAGGCAGATCAGCTTTGAGGATCTTACTGCAACTTGTGCTATTGCTTGGCCACCCTTAGAATAAAAACGTGTTTCCTGGTGTTCAGATGGAGCCTCCTGTGTTTCAGTTTGCACCAACTGCCTCTTGTCCTGTCACTGGGTACCACTGGCTCTATCTTCCTTAAACCCTCCCTACAAGTTTTGGCAAGTTCCCTCCCCACCAGCCTTCTGTTTTCTATGCTGGATAGTCCCAGACCTCTCAGCCTTTCCTCAACTGTGAGGTGCTCCAATGCCTTAATTGTCTACATGGACCTTTGCAAATTTCTCTCCAGTAGCTCCATATATCTCTTGCACTGGGAAGCCCAGCACTGAACACGGTACTCCAGGTGTGTCCTCACCGGTCTTGAGAACAGAGAAGGATCACCTCCCTCCACCTGCTTACAACACTCCTAATGCAAATCCATCCCTGGAAGTTCTTCCCCTCCCCCAAGTCTGTCAAGCTCACTTAGATCCTAGCAAATTTTTTTACTACCTACTGCAGATGCACACAACCCACACATTTCACAGGTAGTGTTGAGAAGCCAGCATTTTTATATTGCACGTGACAGTGACTGAAGTCTGATTTACCAGCTACTGCACTGAAGACTGTTTTCTTGTTAAGAAACTTTAGTCTAACAATAAAGCAAAAGTGAAGTCTAAACGTTGGCAAATTAAATATGAATTTAGGACAGGACAAGCCAAAGAATGATACTGGTATTTAGCATAACAGGTCTCAGGAAAATGTTAGAAATTAAATTTGATGGTCTGGGCAAAAGCTCCAGCCCAAAAGTCTGTGAAATCTGACCGATAAAAGATGAGAGAATATACTAGAATATGAAAATGTATAAAGTTACCCTGTTCTTAAACTTTTCTCACAGCGTCTGCAACAGGCTTTATTGAAGAGTATTCTGGGCTGGATGGATATTCATTCTGATTCATTATGGCCGTTCTCATGATCTTGTGTTATACTCTCCATAGTGTTGACCCCAACGATCAGAAGAAGACGGCTTGTTATGACATAGATGTAGAAGTCGAAGACCCATTAAAGGGCCAGATGAGTAGTTTTCTTCTCTCAACAGCTAACCAACAGGAGATTACAGCACTGGATAACAAGGTATTAGCCCAAGAGTAATGTACTCATTGCGTAGCTTCATGTGGGTTTGGTGTCATGTGTCAAAGACAGTAATATTATGAGATGGGGACTTCTTAAGGACATGTGCTTTCACGGGATGAATCAGCCAAATGCAGTGGGAATACATAGGGCTGAATGGCATTCCCACTTAGGATTTGATCCAGGGCCTGACACAGTTATTGAGGTGATAGTTTCACAGGTAGCGTACCGAGTCCCCTGACACTTGAGAAGCACCTGAACTGTATGACTGTAACTTTTTATTGAGAGGCCATGATACCTTGCTAAATTGCTAAGCCAAAGCTAGGAGAATCTCATACTCAGGTGTGGGTTTTGTACTCATAACTGCAGAACAGCTCTCTGCATTAGGTGGAAATATGGAACATGCGTGGCAGGAAAATCACTTGGAGCAGTTTGGCAGTTTTAAGTGTTAGTGGTAGAGGATCATGTGCACTTCAAATAATAATACCTGTCTTAAGGCAGTGGTGGGCTTTGCAGGCTGTTGTAGGGGTTCGTGTCCTACGGGCTGTTAGCCCGTTCTGGCACGTGTCAATGGCTGGTTTGGATCGGTAGGGGATAAACAAAAGAGCCTCCTCAGAGCAGGGCCCAGGTTCTCTTTGTTTACTTCTCATGTGTTAAACTCCGATCTTCATGCAGTTTTTAAGGGGGTCTGGGCACCAGCAGTACAGTGGATTCTGGTAACTGTTGCAGCATCTTTTCTGTCATGGCTCTTGAGGAAGGTCCTTTTTAGCAGGGCAGCTGCTCAGGCAGTTGCTTCCAAGCCTATACAAGCTTGCAAGCAGCATGCATAGGGTTATTCTGTTTCCAGTCCCGCTCACCATTTCCCCTGCCTGTGTCACCTCTTTTTTGAGTCTCTGCTACAACACAGGGCAAGCTGTGATCAGTGAGGTTACTGAAGTCACTGCTGGGTGAATGAATGGGCATGGGCTGCTCCTGTTACCCTCTGTGCATTATATTGCTGTGCTGCCATGGAGTCCCCTCCTGGGAATTCTGCACATGCCAATGGAGTTCACTCTGCACAACTACAGCATTTTCCCAAAAAAGGAATGATTTTAAGTTGACAGCAGCTCTCTTCTCTTAACGTACTTACTCTAGTAAGTAACATGTAGTACCTACAGTGGTGGCCTTGATGGCATAGCCAGATCAGGGGAGGATTATTTTCTCCCATGTGTTTGGTCACCTTAGCTGTTTTGGCAAAAGAGATGAGTACATGAAACTAAAGAAGAGAGGTTTACTATTTCAAACTAGAATGTTAGAGGAACGGGGTAGCCAAAGTTTGCTTTTGTGTATGTCTATGTGCAAATGATTCATGAACTGTCTGCCTCCTGATCATACTTGATGATACTATCCATTATAGAACCTTGACTTCTTTTCAGTCTTCATTCTTCCCTGCTAGTTAATGCTCATTTCTTCCATAATATTTCCGTAAGAGATGATTAGTTTTCTATAAACCTTCCATCTCATTGTTCATGGTCTTCTTTTTGCAGCCATTGTGACTTTTACAGGCTTTCTCTTAAGAAAAAGTCTGGAAGTCATGGTGGTTTATTTGGCATGGACTTGATCAGAAAACTGCTAGAGTTTTTAAGGATCACAGTAGGATATTGAAGATATGATGATGATGATGATGATGATGGTAACTAGGGGAATAATTGCTTTCTTGCACTGGGCACTGTTTAACTGCGTATTTATGTAGCACCTTTCCTCAGAGATCCCAGTCTTGGCTGGCAGAGTGATTCTACATAGGAAATTATTACACTGTACAATGACATGGCTTAGCTCTGCATGCCATGCAGGAGTTCAGTGCAGGAAGTGAAGGAGAATTCTGTACATACTTGTATTGCAGAAGTGCAAGTGAAACCAAACTGTAGGGGCAGGATTGCAGTTAAGTTGCTGCTTTTTGAATTGTAAAAGTCCTAGGAACCTGCACAAGTCTGTGGTGTAGAATTGTCATCTTTGTCCATTACCAGGAATACAAGGATAGTAACAGAGCTGACCTGATGGTCACTGATGGAGCATGGGAGACATTAAAGAATATCTGCTTTGGTTTTTTCTGTCAGATTCATGAGACAATTGAGTCCATAAATCAGCTAAAAATACAACGTGATTTTATGCTGAGTTTCTCCAAGGATCCCAAAGGATACATCCAAGACCTTCTCCGGTCCCAAAGTAGGGATCTTAAGGTGAGCTAAGGTTTGAAAAGGAATGAATAGTGGAACCAGAATGGAAGAATTTTATCTAAATGCACAGGGCGTAGAGTCAAACATCTAGGATGGGTAGTTGGTGGAAGACAATGACTGGACTACTGCAATCCCAGAGTAGACAGTCGGCAGGAAAGACAGTTTAGGTCGTATTCCAGTTCCAGTAGAACAGGGGTGTTTCATGGGAGCGGTAGGTCAATTTGTGGCCAGACAGTTCAAAATGCAGGACTTTGTTGATGTATGCTGTATGTTGAAAGCTGTGTAAAACTCAGCAGGAGCATCTTATAGTACGAGACCACAATTTGGGTGTTTTGTTGGTTCATAATTTAATGTATCAGCTGTCCTTGAGTTTATCTTTGAGATATGCAAGAAATGGAATGTTAAGTTCAGTTGTTTACCAGCAAAAATTAATCATTTGTTCCTCATAAAGTTTCACATTTTCTGTCTTTAACTGAGATGCCTCAAAATCAGTTGTATTAATGAATCCATGAAATTATTTTAATAAAATCATTGTGTCTTTCTTATGTAAATGCCTATTGTTAAGTGAATAGTCTTCCAAAAATCTACTGTTAAGATTGTGGTTATTATTATTTATATTGTATTCAGAGGGGACAGGCATCTGAAAAATGTTTAAATAAAGCAGACTTTGACTTGAGGAACTTACAGACAAAGCTGTTGTGGAGCTTCTCTGGCTATATACATGGAATAGCTGTTCAGAGTTTTCCCTGACTGACAGCTAGTCCCATAAGAGCCTTTTCTATAATGTCCTGCCCTGCTGGCACCAGAGTTGTTGGCACAACACTGCTTTGCAAAATATTCCAATAACTATATTTACCTGTGATTCTGTGATGCTGGAGACATAGTCATCAGAATTCTATTTTTTTATAGAATGGTTCCAGCCCCCTGCTGCCCTATCCCTGGAGGCAGATTGGACAGGGCTCGGAGCACCTGATCTAGTGGAAGTCAGGGGGTGGAACAAGATGAGCTTAAAGGTCTCTTCCAACCCCAACCATTTGACCATTCTATGATCCTGTTTTGGCAGTAAACACACACTGTCCATTTGCTTTGGGCTTTGAGAACAGTTCTGACCATTTTTATGTGTAACGTAGATAAATTTTCACTCTGGGTGAATCTGAAAGTTTCTCTGTGTGGTAGAAGAGCTATGGTGAAAAATGGTTTTATTTTTGTCATAGGTGATGACTGATGTGGTTGGAAACCCGGAGGAAGAACGCAGAGCCGAATTTTATCACGAGCCATGGTCTCAAGAGGCTGTGAGCAGATATTTCTACTGCAAGGTATGAAAGAAATATCCACACTGCTGACTTACAAATCCATCTCCTGCCACTGAGCAATGTAACCTGCTAAACTGTACAGTGTGTCTTTTTCTTTCAGATCCAGCAGCGCCGACAGGAATTGGAACAATCTCTGGGAGTGCGTAACACATAAGTACCGCTCACAAAATTCCATTGGCATCACGACCACCAAACCAGTGGACTTTTCAGTGTTACTTAGCTCACTGTTACACATGGACCTGCTTCCTGACTGGATGAGAACATACCGTCAACACACCAGTCAGAACACCAGCTTTAGAGTGACCCTTGAAAATCTTGCCCACGATGGGTGTCTCAAACCATTCCAAGCCAGAGACAGCACCATTCAAGCGTCAGTGTAAGAAGACTAAAGGTTCACTCATCAACGCACATCATTAAATTTTAGTGGAAAGTTAGACACTACACAGCAAATCCTGATGGGCTATGCTGGTGCCATGGGTGGCACCAATGGGGTGGTTGAGATAGGTGTTCTAGGAGACCACAGATTTAGAGAAATAAATGCAGTTCTTATCCTATGGTACCCGAGAGCCTCAAACAGTAACTTATCCGGAACTAGACTAGATAGTATTTCTTACAGCTGTGGAATGCTTTATATTCCTGAATAGAGTTTTTATTCCAGCTGGACCAATGCAAGAAGCTATCTCACCATCTGAAAGAACAAACTAGGAGGATTTTCATCCTGGAATGCAGAGCCCGTCTGGAAGAAGACATATAGTCAGGACATCTCTTCTGCAGATGCAAATAATTTCTCTTCCCCTTGTCCTGGCAGTGAAAGGTAGATTGAATCACATGTCACTAGATGGGTATGATCTGTGTACTGTACTGAGAGAAAGAGAATCATCCCTGGGATAAGAGCTTCTTAAGCATCCCTAATATCAGTGGTATTAGCAACAAATGAGGCATTCTGAGAAAATTAAAATAATGTAATGGTGCTTTGCTGATGCCTGCCTTTAACAGAGCAGATGTTAACATTAAGTATATATGTAAAATACCAGATTACTTAAATGTTTCTCTGTGTGCCTGTAGGGTTCATCACTGAAAAGAACTTCCTAATTCTTGGTGCAGCCTCCAAGAAGCTTAACTTCATGTAACATGGTAGATTTTTCTTTACGTCAAGATGTTAGCAGAGTCCCTGGATTGGTCTCGCATTTTGATCATAGGTGAACTGCCTCTTACTGTTAATTATTTAGCTCTCCCATACATGATACGTGCTGGTTATTTTGGAAGCTGTTGAGTTATAAAGCACTATCAGCCTTAAGTAGCACAGAGAACATATCCCTTGGAAATCATCTTCTTTGTAAATGTATGACAAATTCAGACTATGGGAATTTATAGAACAATTACTTGGAAGCAGGGACATCTTCCTTAAATCCTTCCCCTCCTCATACAGATGAGTTGTAATTAAAGGCCCAACATGATTTCTAGTCCAAAAAGCAGCTGCCAAAGTACAACTCTGTTTATTTGATGTGGCACTCAAAATGCTCTTCCAGTTTACTCCTTTTCACCTCCCTTCTTTCATTTCCTTGGAAAGAGAATCAAATTCACCTGTGGTATGGAAGAAAGGCAGCTCTTCTGAATAAATGGATTTTTTCTCTAGTATTGTGTTTTCTGCTGTCTTTGCCAATTTCTCTCTTAGTTTAACTTAAAAGTTTCTTCTGTTCAGTCACAGAAGAGATAGTCTTCTCTTTACGCCTTTGTTTAATATCTTTGTTTTCACATTAATAGTGCCATAGCTTTTATTCCGTCCGTTGTGTTCAGAGATGTCTTGGAAAATTTACTTTTGATTGCATTTATGTGATGGCAGTAGTCTCACACAAAACCTGTTGGTGTGAGAAAAAGTATGGCAGTATCGCCTGAGGCCTTTTACTGGGAATGGCTTGATTTGGAATTTTTCCGTTTTGGGTTAAAACCTCTTTTCACAGTAAAATGTGAAATCCTGCAGTCTTAAACTGGTTATACTGAGGGGCTGTGAGGCTGCCATAGTGATTGACTAGAAATGTTATGTAATTTAGGACTCCACTAATTGGACTACAAGCAAGCATTATGAAGAGAAAACAGTGGGGGTCATCTGCTACTGTGCTTCCATATTTGTCATGCTGCTGTGTCCATTGTGTGCATGCTGCTCAGTGTATAAAACTCTTGTCTGTATGTGGCAAACAGAGCAGCTACGTTCAGGGGCTGTGTTCAGTCTGCAGGAATAAGAAATGCAGAGAAAGGTATGCAAGGATATGAGAAGGGCACTGGACTGAAATAAATGCCTGCAGAATGTCTGCCAGGGAATTCTGGGGTTTGAGAGCCTTCCCGCTGAAGTGGCAAATATTTGTGAGAAGTATCAGTCATTTGCCACAGCTGGCAACATACTGGAGTGCAGCCTGGTTTTACAGCCTCTGTGGAATTAATTGGATGGATCTGGTTCCAAGTCTCTTTCAGAGCAAATTAACAAAACTAAGGTGGTGTTGGTGCCAGCATTCACAACTGCATCACTGAAAGCTGAAGCTCTGTTAAGCAGCACTGTTACACTGAAATGTGTGTGTGCATGAATCAGGCGCTGGAGATGGCAGTCCAGAATCTAAAATTCGTATATCCCACTGTCTATAAAAAGAGACTGCTCATCATCGGTGAGTCTTAGGAATCAGGAGTCAGGTATCTTTCCTTTGGTTAAACTAGGGTTTGAGATTTTGATGCCTTTTTCCAGTGTTCAGAAGCTGTTCAGGCCTTTTAGTGAAGACACACAGAGAAAAATGTTGTCCTCTGTTCCACAGGTGCAGCTAAGAGCTTGCTTGTTTACAAAACAAAGAGAAATTTTATTTGAAGAGAAATAATGGAGCAACACTGGAAGCAACTAGACCAAGTGTTGCTTGAGCATTGAAAATGAAAGGTACTGGCACTGAACAGGCAGGTAATTATGGCAGACTGTGAATGAGAAATTTGACTTCAGGATGGTTATCTTTTTGTGTTCAGGATGGTTATCTTTTTGTGTGTATAAAAGATGACAAGATGATGTTTCAGGGTCTTCAGTTACTACAGTACAATAGAAATCTATGCATACTGCAAAAAAAACCATTCTGTGTATAGATGATAATATAGATTGTTAGAAAATACAGCATCCAACTAGGAAAGGGTTCAACAGAATTCTGGAGTACCAGTAGGAGGGAAATGTATCTTGGAGCTGAAGTGTTGACATGGCAGGTTAGAAGCAGTTTCTTTAGTCTTCTGGGTTGTTGGCCATGAGGCAGGAATCCGATCAAATGTTTAGAGATCGAAGGGGAAACAAATGTTCAGTTATGGAATGAAGAGAATACAACAGGGAAAGGAAATTTTAAAATGGAGCAGAGTGCCACTGAAGCGCCAGTAAGACAGAGCACAAGATAATGTGCAAAGTACTCTTGGAAGTAGCACAGCCCACATGGGTCTGTGCAGTCTGTGTGCATGTGTGTATGCGGGCACAGAGCACGTGGGAGAGACGTCTCAGTCGGTGTGTAGCCTGGGAAGGG
>VYZQ01011060.1:207-10748 GCA_013400655.1 Mystacornis crossleyi
TGGGTTCGGCCCTGAGGAGCAAACCTTTGTGCAGTAGTTTGGGATACAAGGCAGATGTGCTGGCCGGGTTGTTCGTGTCAGATGGATAAGCGAGGAGTTTCTTGAGCTCCATTCTCCGTTAGAGTTGATTTTTTTTTTTTCCCCCCTTCCTGTTGTGTTTGGTTCTTTTCTATGAAAAGACACGTCGTCTATAAGGCAAAGAACATTTTGTGCCAAATTAGAGCAAAAAAAAAGAAAAAGCGCTCTTTACTGGTCTTCTCCTGGCCACTCACCGTCTGGGTCTGTAGAATTTTACTGGCTCGAGAGTGTGTCCAGGCCCTTCCTGGCTGGTTGTAGCATCTTGCTGGAGTATCTGGGAATAGGTCAGGTGTGACGGGCAGGGGCCTCTTGACGCAGGACGTGTGGGAGTGGCTGTAACGTGAGATTTGGAATAAGTACCAGTGCTACTTTTGAAGGCTGCTGTAAAGGACAAGGTGTCTTCCTTCCACGCCGCTGGGTTCGTAGTGGGGATGCACAATCCAGGCTGTCTTTTACCAGCCTGGGAAGTGACAAAAAGGGGGTTGGGAGTAGCGTGTGCTTGTGTGTAGTGATAGGAACTTTGATCTGTCGTGGGCTTTGCTCCTGGTGGCTTCTGACTGGCTCTCTTGCATCCTGTAGGCACTGGGGAGAGTGGGAAAAGCACGTTCATTAAGCAAATGCGTATAATTCATGGCTCAGGCTACTCTGAAGAGGACAAAAAAGGCTTCACCAAGCTGGTGTACCAAAACATCTTCACTGCCATGCAGTCTATGATAAGAGCCATGGAAACCCTGAAGATTCTGTACAAATACGAACAGAACAAGGTAAGTTTCTCTGTTTTTGCACGTGTCTGTAGGCAGTGAGGATTTTGAGTTCCTGTTTGTTTATATCTTTCTGCACTGCAACCTCAACCTCCCTGAACTTTTTTCCATAAAATTTTTATGACATTTTCTTGATACCTAACTCCTTTTACTTGGTTGTGTGAAGGGATAGAGCAACTTTGCATGCTTGGTGCACTGGTCTGCCTAGTGAGTGGTGGGAGCACGGGACTGGGATATGATGGAAAGCATAGAAGGGGTGTTATTTTTACTAATTTCAAGGATTCAGGGTTGTTAAATGTGTTGGCATTTTCTTTGCGTGCCTTGCTGTTCTTATTGAAACTTGAAGCTGGCAAAATACATGCTGGACCCAAGAGACACAGATCTGTGCTGGTGGTTATCCCTCTTTCTGCAATCCATCTGTTTTTCTGATAGCTACTGACCAAGGCTACAGACCTTTCTTGAAGAATTTTGGTCTCAACCACAGAAACATACTGATTTGGGGACCAGGAATTAATTTTAGACAGATCTGATCTAAATTATTTTATCTTTTTGAGGGGGAGGACAGTGAGAGTGAGGGCGTGCCAGGAAAATAGATTTTTTTTTAGCATATTTTGCTTTTTTTAATGCTTAGTACCCTTAATATTTTGAAGTTGTATTTTATCTGTCCTGTCACACGGTATCTTGGAGCTGATTTTGAATAACTGTAGGGACTGGATGATGCCCCTTTCCTGTCTGTGATAAGAATAGGCAGGGTGTGAGAAAGCTTTGCCTGTGCTTCATGTGGGGCATGGTAGAAGGGTTCTGATAAATAAAACCTGCCAACTTTACTTCCTATGACTTGTGCAGAATTTCACTTTGGTTTTTATTTATTGGTGTGGATAATCACCTCACACACCCCTCGGGCTGTGGTAGTTACTGTGGTCCTTCCTTTGCTTAGCCATAGGAGGATGGGTGTTTTTGTGCCTCCCAGTTTTGCAGGTTTTTTTTTTTTTACTTTTTCTCTCTTTTCTTCTTCTTTTCAATCTCCAGGCCAATGCAGTGCTGATCCGAGAAGTGGATGTAGAAAAGGTCATGACATTTGAGCAGCCATATGTAAGTGCAATTAAAACATTGTGGAACGACCCTGGAATACAGGAGTGTTATGACAGGAGAAGAGAGTATCAGCTTTCTGACTCAGCTAAATAGTAAGTTTACAATCACTGGCATCCCTGTGGTGGGAGTGATGGTCCAACAAATTGTACCTGTCCAAATTTTTTTATTCAAGTCTGGAGTTTGCTTCCTTTTGCTGCTTTTCCTGAGAGTGTGAGGTGTAAAGGGTATTCACACCTCTGCTTCAGGATATACCTGAGGCCAGAATCTGCACAGTATTGCAGATCTGTATTGATCCTGGCTCTTGGGCAGCAGGAGTGCTGCTCTTTCTCTTCAGGTTTGTCTTTGCCCTACAGGCATAGATGGATGTGTAACTCAGATTTTATTAATTATAAATCCATTAAGTTTGGCAACGTACAGAGGATGTTTTACGTTTATTAAGTAAATAAGTGTATGTTTCTACATTTATAAGTAGAAAACCTCAGATGAGCTGGATCCTGAAACATAAAGCATTTACTGGAGTTAAACTTTCTCTGTGGTAAAGACTGTCTTCCCCACTCCTATACAGAGTTTCTAAAGTTGTTTTTAGTGTATCTGTTTATCCTCCAGGGCGGCTGGCTGGTGAATTACTGTTCCCCAAAGATATTTTCTATTAGTTTTCCGCAGCACATTTAAAACAATTCAGATGACTTCTGCCTTTCTCGTTATGCTACAGAAAGGCTTCATGTAGCAGTTTTTACATCTGTATATTTATGTGCTGCAACCTAAGGTAGTTCTTTCTTTTTCTTTGTCCTTTTTTTTTTGTTGTTTGTTTGTTTTCCACTGTCCTGCTCGCAGCTATCTCAGCGATGTGGATCGTATCGCTACCCCAGGATATCTACCAACTCAGCAAGATGTGCTACGGGTTAGAGTCCCTACAACCGGGATCATAGAGTACCCCTTTGACCTAGAGAATATTATCTTCAGGTACTGGAGGTGTCTTCATGTTACAGCTGAGCTGAGACAGCAGGGAGATGGTTTCAGGAAGGATAAGTTCTGGGTTGCTTTAGAGTGTGCAGAGGCTGTGAGTGGATGTGTGTGCTGTGGGGTTATCTGCTGGGGGGTGCTCCTCTAATCGGCGTGGGCTGATGTTTTTGGCTGTCAGAAAACAGAACCTGCTTTTGAAGCAGTGCCACTTGGAAGCCAGGGAACCAGCTCGGTGTCCTTCCTGGGAAGGCTTGCACTGCTGGCATCTCAGGCTGAACCTGTGGCTTCTTAGGCAGCTGAGGGAAGTGTTGAGAGCTGAAGGCCAAGGGCTGACACTTTTTGTGCAGAAATACTTCCCTGTACCCAGCACCTGCCTTGAGAGATGGTTTTCTGTGCCTCTGCTGTGTTGCCAGGACGGCACCAAAATTTGCTGCCTGTGCTGCTGCAGCAACAGATGGACTCTGCTGGCTTAAACCAGCAGCTGAGCCTGACGTGACCAGGCTGAACACAGCCATATTCCTGTGTCTCTCCCTGGCTCTCTGGTGGTTGGGTGCTCCCTGCCCTTCCCCACCACAGTGTGGCATTGCCAGAGAGGAATAAAGGAACCTTTATCCTCTCTCTTAAACCATTTGGTTACAGAAATGCAGAAGTCTCCTATTCCTGTGTTGTTTTGCTGACCTAGGGAATAGGTGTAGGATTTTATCAAAGGTGAACCACGTGTGTGGCACTTCAGGTGAGTGCCAGAATAATTTTAGTGTATTGTACAGGTGGGACTTGAAACTGAAAAGCTGAAGTGTGTGACTGTTAAACAGCACATTCCAGCGAAAGTGTAACAACTAAAGAAAGATTTGGGTGGGGGAGAAGCTTTGAGGCAAGCAGGTGCTTTAATTAAAAATAAAAATAGTTTGCTCATGTGACAGAGCACAGTTTTGAAGGACTTGTCTCTTCAGGCTCAGGGCTGCTGCTGAGCCAGCCAGAGCAGAATGCAACAAAAATGGCAGTGCTGATACATGGGGGGTGAATTTGGCATCACTCACCTGTGGCCATTCTTTCAGCCTGTGTATTTCTGGACCAGGATATTTTGTGAACTTGCTGGTTTTGTTAGCAGGCAGATGCTGCCACATCCCCGTGCCAGGTTAACGGGAATGGTAAAGAACCAAATTAATTCTCATTGTTTGCTGGTCCTTTGCATTCAGAGAACTGCAGCTACCTCTGTGATACTCTATGTACTTCTCTTCCTTAGAATGGTGGATGTTGGAGGTCAGAGATCCGAACGAAGGAAGTGGATCCATTGCTTTGAAAATGTGACTTCCATCATGTTTTTAGTAGCACTTAGTGAATATGACCAAGTTCTGGTGGAATCGGATAATGAGGTGAGCCAAAGAATGGGAACTCTGCAAGAGGGAGGAAGAAAGGAGAGGAGGGAGGAAGAAAGGAGAGGAGGGAGGAAGAAAGGAGAGGAGGGAGGAAGAAAGGAGAGGAGGGAGGAATGTCTTTCTAGTTTCTTGAAGGCTGGTACCCAGGTGCTCGGTGCCAACTTGGATTAGCAACTATTATTGGTTTTGGCCTCCACTTCTTGTTGCAAAGGGAACATGAGCCTCGACGGGTCATGATGTCCCTGAGGATGGAAAAGGCAGAGGGCATTCAAATCATCTGAACTTCTCAAGTGAAAAATGAAATGCTCTGAAGTTACGGAGCCGTGGAAGGCACTGTGCAAGTGCTCTCCAGTCACCCCTTCCTCTTCCTGCACTGGGTTAATTCAGGCTTTGCTGTCTTGTGAGGTGGTGACTGCGCTCTTTGAAGGTGCAAATCTGAATTTTGGCACTTGCTAATAGATTAAAAACATGCTATTAGATAACAACAGTTGCTCTTTTTCTAGTAGACAAAATATGCTCACAAAGTATCATTGGCCAGTTCTCTCACAGGACTGTCAAAGCATAAAATGACTTTTAAGTCTTTTGATGTGAGAGGCTTGACAAATGAATGAAGCTTCAGTCCCTCAGATTTTGCATTTCCTTTCCATTTACTGATCCAGCTTGAACCAGAATCTACCTGGGGCCAAAGTATTTTGTGCATAATGTTTGAGATGCTGAATTACTACAGATCTGAGTGCATGTGCAGGCAGCAGAAAGGCATTTTAGTGCTCCTTTGTGAAAACACAAAGCTTTCTTTTTCTGATTTCAGAACCGGATGGAAGAGAGTAAAGCTCTCTTTCGAACCATTATAACTTACCCATGGTTCCAAAACTCTTCTGTTATCCTCTTTCTCAACAAGAAAGATTTGTTGGAAGATAAGATCCTGTATTCCCACCTTGTTGACTATTTCCCAGAGTTTGATGGTGAGTGGCTTTTAAGGGGGAACACTCTGTGGGATAGAGGTGGTTTGGTTAAAACTTACTTGTTTCTTAAAGAAAACTCAGATCTAGAAGTGGAGAAAACATTAAATTGAGAAAGAATGCCTACAGCAATAAGAAAACGTCACAAAAATATCTTAATCATGCATAGACAGCTGGAATCTGATAGGATGATCAAATAATGAGCCTCTCCTAGATGAAGAACTACCCCTTCCAAAATGCAGTGCAAAGTATTAAATAATGGAAGTCTAACTTGTACATGTATCCATTTTCATAAACATGGTAATTTACTGGTATTGTGGGCCTTTTCACCCTCTGGTCAAGAGATGACTGGAGTTTTTGCTGTGAGAAGCTGACTGGTCAAATACCCAAGATGTTCAAATGATGGTGCTAAAAAAATCTTCCTGCAGCTTGAAATTCTTATTAGCGTGCCATCTGCTGTTGTGGGAAAATAATATCTATGTGAAACAGAGAATTTCCCATCTGAAACAAAACTCCTTAGCCAAAATATTGTTTCAGGCTCTTCAGCTGAGTGCGTTTTAAAGCTGGTGGGTAACACATGTGTACAGGGCTGAAAATAAAATAAAAGTAGTGGAGAATGAGATCAGACAACACATTTCATGCCTTGCTCTCGTGTATTAATTCTGCAATGATATGCTTAAAAAATACGAGGTAAAGGAAGAGTGACCGTTTTGCAAACAGCTTTCATCTTTTAAAGGACTGATGAAATTGCTCTTGGTTAGTTGTCCTCCCACATCTGGAGTTCCTGCTTGGGGCACTGGTGGGAGCACCACGTTTTTCCAGCAGGCTGGGGATGGCTGAAGAGCTGCTGCCCAAGCAGTGCCTGCTTCAAATGGAGCTTAACAGCTGGAGACAGATCCCAGCTTCAGGGGCTGTCGTGCACTTTCATTTTTTTCCTACAAGTAGCTCCTTCGGGGATGCTGCGTGGCCTGTAAGTGGGAGGTTGCCCATCAGATTTCCTCTTGAGAGATGGTATTTACCGTGGAGAATGCAATAACAGCAGTCCTGTGAAAGAAAAAGCAGTAGGTGACTGTTTTCTGGAGACGTGTCAGCAATGTGAATTAAAAACTGGCCAAAACTGCAGTTTTTACCTCCTGTGAGGTGACTAGTTAGATCAGACAGACTCTACTTTTCACTGACAGTAACCCTTGTTTCCAAAATACGCACTTGTGTCCTTCAGCCTGTAAGATCCACCTGTATATTAAGAAGAATTTTACACCCCATTTCCACGGGAGAGCACTCTGTGCTGTCTGTCCAGCATCTGCCACTGTTCCCCCGGGGATGCTCCCACCCAGGGTTGTTCCAAGGTCTGGATTCCAAAGCAGGGTCTGAACTGACCCATGGGTGTCTGCCAAGTGCCCGCTGCCCGTGTGGGATTTGGTTAGATGGCTGAAAAGCTTAAGGCACTTCAGCTCCTGGGACTTTGATCCCATAAATGATCTTAATTTCTCCTTTAAAGCTCTGTAACCCATAGGAAGAAGCGCTGGTGGATCAGTTGGTGGATCTGGGGGATGCACGGGAGTGAATCTGTTCACTGGTGTCTCTGTTTGCTGCAGGCCCACAGAGGGATGCCCAGGCAGCCCGCGAGTTCATCCTCAAGATGTTTGTGGATTTAAATCCCGACAGTGATAAAATCATCTATTCCCATTTCACATGTGCCACAGACACAGAAAACATCCGTTTCGTCTTTGCAGCTGTCAAGGACACCATCCTACAGCTCAACCTGAAGGAGTACAACCTGGTTTGACCTGCTCTGCTCTTCCCCCTTGAGAGGCTTCTTTGTGAAGAAAAGACAAAAATGAAATTTTAAATATGACAGGAAAAAAAAAAAAAGTTTTAATTTTTGATGATGTAATGATTGCAAATTGTCTGATCTGTGGAGTGGCAAGTGCTCAGTGTTATCCTGGAGTCTCATGTCTCTGTCCACAGAGTAGTTGATTTCATATTTTTAACAAATTGCTTTTATGTCACAGTTAACGGGGATATGCCTCATTTCTTCAGCACCTTGCTTACTTCTTAATTTTTGCCAAGCAGCTAAGGCAGCCTCATCTTGATCTTTCCTTGTTGCTAAGCCACTTTTTTTTCCCCCTTTCATTCCCGTGGTATATGTAGAAAAAAAAAAAAAACGAAAATCCCCAACACTTTCCAGCTGAGATTGTGAATTCACTGGACTGTGGGAGTGCAGAATGCTACTGGTCCCTTTGCCTTGTGCTATAGGGTGCCTCTGGTGTAATTTGCTGATCCTGCTTCCTTCCCCTCCTTCTTTCCCTTCCCTTCCCCAGGACACGCTCCATGGTTCACTGTGATGAAATGTTGGGGAGGAGCCATTGCTCTCCAACTGTTGTGCAAAAAAGAAAAAAAAGAAAAAGGCAAAACAAACAAACAAAAAAGCCATCACTTTTCCATTCTTTATATGTTCTGAGTAATTTTTTGTTATCAATTATGAAAGGTATGGAGACTGTGATTTTTTTTTTTTTAAATTATTGATGTTCTATACATAGTTTGCTACGTGTTGCTGTATTTTGTTCATGGACTACAAATGATGGAAGCTCTTGGAGCAGTAGCTGCTGAGCCTGGGGAAGTGCCTGACTGTAATTGTTCTTTTTAAATTTTATTTTATTTCATTTTTATTTCTTTTATTTTTTTTTTTTCACACACATAAACGCATCCCACCCACACCACAAGCGCGTGGCCGTGTGCTCACAAGGCTCAGTTTGCAGAGAGGAGCTGTTTTGTTGGGTAGAGTGTTTGACATCAATGAGCAACTTCTCTATGCAGCAGTTACCAAAAGCACACTGAGTAATTGTGGCATTCGAACAGCAGACTTTGTCTGGATTGAAAACCTCAGTCTCGTGCCATCCTCTAGGTCTTTCCTTGCTGCCTAGTAGCAACCAAGCCTTGTTTTATTGTATTTTGTGCCAGTGTGTGAATGACTTTGTAAGAATTCCTCAGCCTTGTCCAGCTTGCAGAGTTCTAGAGAGGACCAGAGCTGGTGGGTGACAGACTCTGGTAGGGTTGGGACAGACTTGGGAAGATTGAGGATGACTCTTGGAGGGAGCAGCAGTTCTGTCTCTCCTGTTTATGCATTCCCCTGAGGCACACGCTGCTGTGACCCTCTCTGGAGGAGTATGGGATCCTCTCTGGAAGACTCGCACACATCCTTGCTCCAGGGTGCCTGTTAATTGTGTTAGCAGTGGCTAATTGGTGGCAGCGGCCGCTGCAGAATCCGGAGAGCCCTGCCCTGGCTGCACTTGGTGCAGCAGGAGAGGAGCAGAGAGGTAGCAGCACTTGCTGGAAGGCAGAGTGGATGTAGTTCTGGGTTCTGAATGCCACCTGAGTCTCCACCGAGCTGGAGCAGATGAAGCCTTTGCACATTAGAGAGCTTCATTTTCCAGGAGCTGAGGCGAGTCAAGGTGCTGAAGGGCTGCTGCCAGCCTGGGAGAGAAGAAGTGCGTTGGCAAGGCAGGGAGAGAGGGAGCAGGAAGCAGGAGAGGTGACCCACGTCTGGACGTGTGTCAGTCAGCCATCACTGATGCTTCTGTTTCAATTCCAACAAGTGGCATTGGGTCCAAATTCTCTGAATCAACCAGACTGCCCCCTTGAAGGCTGCCAGTAGAAAAAAAGACTAAACGAGCTGCACTGTTGAGGGGGGCTGTTGATATTTTGTCTCTTTTGTAGACAGAGCACTACATCAGTGTTTTGCACATTGTAAGAGTAAATCCAACTGTCTGAGATGCTTAAGATGCTTTGATCTAGAACACTAAACTACGGAGGGACATAATTTTGAATAATTCTGTTGAGAGGTCCCTCTTGTTTTCCAGAGTAGCCGAGCGAAGCCTCTGTATGCTCAGAGCACTACAAGCTCTGCACCAAGTGATCAGAGAGCTCGAGTTGGAACAGTAGCCATGGGACCAACAGTTGAAGAGCCAGTCTGAGTGGGGATGCTGAGGGAAACATAGCATCTCTTTAGACTAGCCAAGCTCTGGACTGCATTTAACCCTTGGGAGGAATGAGAGGGATTCCCATGTGTCAGACAGCTTTGCATCAATTTTACTGCTTTTCTTTATTTTTTTTTTCTTCATCTTTATGCCAAAATGATCCGGTTTGTAGAAACTGTCTTATAAAGAGGAATTTATAATCATCTTCATGTATTCTAAGTGCTGTTCCTCTGAAGCAGACGGCAGCACCAGCCTCTTCCGCTTCTGTGATCCTTTTGTAAATGGTTCACACTACAGCTGTTGCCAGCGCTGAGCCTGGCACTGAGATACACAGGTTCTTGGAAAATAACTTCCCAGAAGTTTCTCTTTTCCAAGGTGAATGATGGTGGTACTTCCACTTGAATCAGAAACTTTTTTTCGTCTTGTTTTGTACCTTCCCCTTTCTTTAAGAGCTGCTGCCCTGGCACAGGAGGAGGGATCTTGGCATCTGTCTCTTGCAGAGTGACTCTGCATCATGGCAGGCAACCGTGGGAGGCTGTGGGCACAAGGATTTAGGGAATGTGCTGTACCTTACTGGGCACCTGCTTGGGGTAGCTGTTGGCCTGAGAGCTGGCTCGGGCGGGGAGGGAAGGGCCGAGCGTTGCGCAGTGGCTCTCGTTGAGTTCCTGGAACCTCCTCCTGGACTGGGGTAGGAAAGGGTCAGACCTGTGCACGTCACCTGGAGTTGTCTGTGACTGTATCATGTGTGAGAAGATACCAGTGTTAGCACGTGCTTTCCTTAGTGAGCAGCTGCTCGTGTGCCTCCAGCTTGGCCAGTGAAGTGTTCCTGCAGAACTGGCTCCTGTCTCTGTTGGCTGGCGAATGCCTGCCCTAGCAAAAGTGCCAAACCTTAAAACCAAATTTGCCTGTATCAACCTTTCTGAAAGTGATGCCTGTCAGAATTCCCTGCAGGCGGAGAGTGGCTTTCAGAAGCGAGGTAAAATTGGGTTGTTGTAGGGAATCTAGAGTCTGAGGAGTCGGCCTCCTTGCTAACCTCTGCTCCTTGTGCACTTTTAGTCTTTGTTCTGTTGAAGAAACCAACATACTTTGAACTAGTTTGAAACTTGAAGTCGGTGAGCAGAGGACCATCCCTTTTCCTTGCACCATTCCATGTGGATTGGCTACCTGGTGAGCAAAAGCCCCTTCCAGCTGCAGCGTGTCAGCTCCTGCCCTTCCTGCCTCCCCCTTCTCCTCGAGTCGGATTCTTTGGTCTCTTGTTGTTGCTTCCTAGCAATGTTGGCCTTGCGTTCAACTATGGTTTTTCTTCACGTGTTTTATTGGTTAAAAAAAAAAAAA
>VYZQ01011061.1:0-39556 GCA_013400655.1 Mystacornis crossleyi
TGGAAATAAAGAGTAAATGTTTCAACTGGATTTAAAAAAAAAAGGGGGGGCGGGGAGGACAGTGTAGAATCACAGAATAGTTTGGGTTAGAAGTGACCTTAAATATCACCTGTTCCAGCCTCCCTGATGTGTGCAAGGACACATTCCACTGGGCCGGGCTGCTCCTGCTGTCGATTTTGTGCTGTTGCTGTCTCCAGATCCCTTCATTCAACCACTGCCCCAGGCTGGGGTGTTGCACACCCGCTTTGTGCTCAGCTGTTTGCGGCTTTCAGGAGCAGAGGTTGAGTTTCAGATTCATTAGAGATCAGACTTGGACAAAAAAGAAACACAACAAGAAAAAATCCTGCCTCCCTTCCAATTGGATGAACTAACCAAAGGGCAGGTCTGGCCCATGTAAACTCATATAATCTGTATTATTCTATTTTAATCTGACCTCCACAAACCAGCAGTGATTCTGTGCTGCCTGATTGCTTTCCCTCCATGAATCCTGCCCTCCTTCATACAGTAACCTTCCTGGAGCAGGGACTCTGTAATGCACACCCCAGACAGCTCCTTGGTGATTTGGGGATTGCCCAGAGATTTATGTGTGGATTAAAACAAGCCTGATCGGTGCTACCTTAAATATGGAGATGGAAGTACCTTCCTCAGGAAAATGTTCCAGGCTGTGGACCCTCCACGGAGAAGAGCAGGTCTAAGAAAATCCACCTGGGATCAGAGGGAGCCTTCCTTTGGTGCTGAGTAGAGCCAGGACCTTCCCAGGATGGTGGGTCCCGCTCAAGGCCTCGATGCCCAGAAATGCAGGCTGCAAAGCCCACATTCCTCCTTGGATACGGCTGACAAATGGCACCTGTTTGGGGAAAATAGAAAAAGATTAGTGCACAGTTGAAACACAATCTTTTAGTCTAAGTCAGCATTTATTTCATGTCTGGTTTCCTTTGTCAATGGCTTTGGGGATATCTGGGATGTTGGAGAGGGAAGATGAATGATGCTGTAATGCCAAGGTGTGCGCTAAAAACAAGAGGTCCGAGAATATTCTTCCTTAAGGCATTGAAACACGCAGAAAAGAACAGCTGCCATCCTAAACCACTTTAAATATTAGTCACATAATAAACCACTTATTCTCATTGTGTCATGGGGTTTTCAGTTTGCACACTCCACCACAGCCAGAATTTCCTGACAAAGAGCGTGGAATTGGCCAATGGATTCAGCCAAACAATATCGGATGTTGGAGTCCTTATTACTATGTTCCCAGCACCAACTGCCTGGAACCATTTAATAAGATGGAATTGCGGTTTGAATGACACATATAATCAAAATTTTCATTTGTTTTCAGAAAGAAAATCCATCTAATCTCCAGCAGAAGAGAATGGAAGTGGTTTTGAGGCAGGCAGTCCATGTTCCAGTATCAATTTAGATGCAATTCAAAATATAGGATTTGCCTTAATGGATTGTCAGGTCTTAATACAGAGGGAAAATGAATGTGTGAGAAGGGTTATTGAATGAGAAGGAAAGGCTATATTAAAAGACAACAAAAAATAAGAGAGGGAAAATAAAAGGTATATTTTTATGGCTGAAACCAGAAGCTATTACTACATATGGTGGGATTTTTCAAAACCCTTCGGTCACTTGTTATATCCAGACCATTTTCCTGCTGTAGTAGGAGTGTTCCCTGTAGCCCATGTTCCAATTTGCCAGGCAGTTTTTCAATGACCCATGAAAGACATTAAAATAGTCCCTACACGGTTATTACATCACTCCAGTCTCCAAGATGAGATCATATAATTTTCATTACATGGAGGGGAAACCCTCCATCCAAAGTGGCTTGCTTGGAGAAGCAGCCAAAAGTAAGAGTTTATTGCTTTTCCTCATAGTTTAAAATACATAACATTGATTGCTTCCATCTTGGTACTCTGACTTTTCCTCCTCTTCGTCATTCTCCAAGGAAACCTGGCTTCTTCTCGCAGTGCTCAAATCCCAAAATTTTGTGGGTTTTGCTGTCTGCTCGCTCTCTCATGTCATCTCAACTTTAATCATATATATTCTTTAGGAAAAATAAACAATAAAATTACACCTCTTGCTGCACACACATTCATCCACTTCACACACCTGCTAAACCAGGGGGTTGTCCGTGGCAAACACGGATATTTCCCCCAAACTTACTGAAGACATCAGGAGAGCGTGGGATGGCACTTCAAACCCCTGGATCCCCACTGCAAAGCCCCAAGGGTTGGTCCATGAGCCCTGATGACCCCAGGGCTGATGCTGTGAGACCTCAGCAGCCCTGCTGGGGCCCTGCAGCTCTTCCAGGTGTGTGGCATGTGCCTTATGGCCCAATGACTTTTAGGATGCAGTTTATAGGGCCACATGTTTGCCTGTGAACTCACTGGTGTTGTTAATCCTGCTTCCCTTTCTCCTGTTGGCATCCAGCTCTTGGCCAGACTGCCTGGCCCAGACGCTCTCCTGTTCCTTGTTGGAAAGATGCCCAGAATCTCCACATTCTTCCTAATGACCTTCCTCCCTGTGGGGCACTTTCCTGATTTGGTGCAGATTTTACGACCACATTTTCCAATAGTTTACACTTCTTCACTCCTCCCCAGCCTTGACAGGAGCTACAAGATGAAAAGAGACTATTTACGAGAACATTTGTGACAGGACAAGGGGGAAGGGCTTCAAAGTGACAGAGAGTAGGTTTAGATTGGATATTGGGAAGAAATTGTTCCCTGTGAGGGCGGAGAGATGATTGAGAACATGGTGTAGAGAAGCTGTGGCTGCCCCTGGATCCCTGGCAGTGTCCAAGGCCAGGCTGGACCAGGCTTGGAGCAACCTGGGGTAGTGGAAGGTGTCCCTGCCCATGGCAGGGGTGGAATGAGATGAGCTTTGGGTCCCTTCCAAGCCAAACCCTACTGTGATCCTGTGATACATCCCACAGTCCATCAGCTTGCACAGCCACGGGGCTCTGCGATGTGTGGGAATCACGTTGTTCATGGTGGTGATACCTGAGCAGCAACATCTGTACCCTGAAAATGATATGTCCAGCAAATAAAGCACCCCCTGGTTCAGGACTGGGCCCCACAACCCACAGTCTGAGCCCCAGCACAGCTGTGTGTCCGCCCAGAAGTCACTGGCAGGGACAGGAAAAGCTTTGCCCAGAGCCTCCAAGAGCAGCGTCTGGCCCATGGGAATGCAAGGCACTGTACCTACACTGTCTTGGTAAGTGAAAGGCAGAAATTACTGTGATTTGGTCCTGCTCACAGCATTCCCTCTGGGTCAGTGCATATCAGGATTTGTGTTATTGAATGTCAGGGAAGAAAACCTTGAAAATTACCATTACACAGATGTATAAAACCTGAAATACACAGATGCAGACATTCAGTTGTTTTCCTTGCTAACCTTTAAGTCATCACAACAATTTTTTACATGTCAAAGGGCAAAAGTCTTCTGTTGTTTTATTTTTATTGCCTCTTATTTGATTTTGTATTTCCAGCACGTCATAAATCACAGGTTACACCAGGATGTAAAACAGAAAAGCATTGCCTCATTACACACCCAAATGTTTGGGATTAAAATTACAGGCTAGTGGCATAGATAAGAGGCAGATTGTAATGAGTGTCTAAACTCTGGGGTGATGAATCACGGCAGAGCACTCTTTACCATCAGTCCTGCACTGTGGTGCTGGTCAGGAGTTAATGATCCAAGGAATGCCATCACAGAGCTGTGGGGTGACATTGCTTCTTGTGCTCTCCCCAAAACTGAGGGCAGGACTCGTGACAGGTGCCAGATGGAGCCTCCAGAGCATGGAGACTAAGGAGGTTTATCTCTGGCTGCTGCACGTCTGCAGGGATGAAGCAGAGAGGAAGCTGGAAGAGAACGAGTGGATAGTCAGTAGAGTTGGAAATTTTTCAGTGGAAGAGGTTTTTGCAGGAAAATCCCCATCTCTTGAAACTGAAGATTTCTATGGGGAAATACAAAGCTTCAGAGATGTTTTTTTGGTGGGATAAGGAGGAGATGGAGGGTGTGCAGTGGGACTTCCTTTCCTCTGTGGATCATCTACCTGGACTGGAATAGAGTGTCCCATGACCGACCACCCCAGCAAACTTGGGCAAGTTCTCAGAAGTTCCAGTCCTCACCAATTTAAAAAGACAAAAGGAAGCAGCTTGCACAGCTTGATGACAGTGAGATTTAGCACCAGGAAGAGCATCCAGCACGGAGATCTACCACGAACTCCTCCCCACGTGAGCCTTCTCCATCCACTGAGTGCATTTCAACACTGACCAGTGTCACAGGGGCATGACTGTGGGTTTAAAGCAGCTGACTGGACATTTGAGAAGCTGAATTCTGTTCGAATGCAGAGCTTGCCGTGTGCACACCTGCTGAGCCCAACACTGTTACCTTTACAAGGCAAACACACGCTCGTGTTACAGAGCCGTGTGTGTGCTCAGGAGGGAACATTTCCATTGAAATCCACCCTGCATCTCATCCGTCAGTAATTCCACCCTCCAGGGAGATGTCTGTGCTGACAGGGAGACGATTATGAAGGTGATTGTGCTTTGAAATGTATTGTTACTCTCCTCAATAGCGCTGATTGGCAGCGGTGATTAACTGGGGAGAGCAAGGGAAGGGGTAAGCACGGGCTGACCAGGAACATCATGGATGCAATCAGCTTCAGCAGCTGCCAGGAAGGGCTGGTTTTCCTCTTGAGCAGCTCTGTAGAGGGAGGATGGATGGCAGTCACCCACCAGGTGAGGATACACATCCCGTGTGGTAGGGATGGGAGCAAGATTTGGGTATTTCACCTTTCTTTTACTTCCTTCCTCTGGTGGCTTCAGGGGAAGATCCAGGTGAGAAGGCTCTGTCTCCTGAACATCACACTTCAGAAGGCCACAGTCCAAACAGGACTTTGTGGTAATTCCCTCTCCTGCAATGCTCTGGAGGAGATGTGTTCCTGCTCCTTTTTCCAGCTCAGTCACTGATTCAACTTGGATTTTCTTCTTGGTCACACTTTGGTTCTTAGCCGTGCTGGAAGTGCCCAATTTCTAAGGAGCAAAGAGGGATGTTGTCAGAAAATTAAGAGATGCTGACAGTGGGATCCATGGGATCATACTCATATCACAAATACACTTAATTTAATCTGATTCTCTGGGTTATACCTGGTGGCATCTGAACTGTCTCTACTGGCCTGGAAAATGTTCTGACCTAAGGAAACTATTTTTCTGATCTCATGTGACAACTCCCATCTTCAGCAGCAAATGTTTACTGAGCTACAAAAAATATCAGAACTGTAAGGGTGGAAACACAGAGATTATTTATGCCTAATACGATACTCCAAGGAACAGCCATCAAAAATAGGCTTCTAATTTCTAAAGACTGTCAGATGCCCAGCAGAGTTATTGTATCATGCACCAAATTTCCCTTTTCCAGGTTTTAACTCTTGACTTCTCTCACGAGGGGGAAGACAGATGACTTATTTTAACAGCTACAGACAGTTGTGATTTCATCACAACCTCAGCTCTTCCCTCAGATATGACACAGCCACCAGAGCAAACTACCCACTGCAAAGGTCCCCAGAGGAGGGTGCTGCTTGTATTGTCTTGGAGTGCAGTTGTGTTTCAACCCTTGTCATCCCATTTCTTGGTCAGGCTCCATCATTTGGACTGATCAGAGATGAATCTCTGGCTCACAGATGGCCCCAACCTCTCCAGCTCCTCCTGCTCACTCACACAACTCCCAGGACTCGTTAGCAACAAGTTCCTCCTTATTTCTTTTCCTGATGTTCTTTCCACGAGCTGCAGAAGCAACACTTTTCAGTATTAAAATGTAATTAATGATTTCACCATAATGAGATTAATAACTAACTGGAAAGACATTTAGACCCTTTGTTGAACAAAACTCACTAATTTTCTGATGCATTAGGTCTGCTCTGCCTGTGAGGCAGCTATCCCACAGCTGGCAGCAAGCCAGGGGCTGCAGAAAACCTTTCTGTTTTCCTGTCAGAGTATTTCTGACAGGCCTCTGCAGCAGCTCTGCTCACAGGCACCATCAGCTCCCGGTTTCTGGATCCTATCAAAGACAGGAGAATAAAAGGAAAAGGTAAACTTGGATGGGGGGAGGTGATGGCTTGGCTGACCAGCTTCCCATCAAAAATATGCCATTTGTGAGATGCCCAGACTGAAGGGTTTCTGAAAGAATTTAGAGAGGATATTTTGATCTCTGCCTTGAGGACATCTCTACAGCAGACCGGGATGATGGCAGCCACCAGCTGCAGGGCAGGATGAGGCATAGGAATGAGCAGCTGGCACAGCAGTGCACTGTGCCCTCAAATTCGGTCCCCATAGCCCCACACCAGTTCCCCTCTCCTGCACAAGGTCATGTCATTGCCCCAGGGACAGCAGATAGCCACAGAACGATAAATAACCGTGCCTGGAAACACTAATTCCTTAAGAGTTTAGACTCAGACCAATGGATTTGTAGTGTGTTTGGCAAACTCCGTCACAACTGGAGGCACAGAGTCCTCTGCCACACCACCAAAGGAAGCTTGCCCCTGAGCCAGCACTGTTCTTTGGTGTTGAAGAATCTCAAGCTAAGATTTTAGCCTTCCTTTGAAGCCAACTGAATTAATCAATTCCTCCTTGGCATTGAAATAAACTCACTTTCTGCTAGGTGGGTCAAAGCTTCACAATCTATTTCGGCTGTTCTGTTCCCATGAATTCTATTACAATAGGTTGCAGAGGGGAAGATTAGAGGGAAGGCAGAGCCAGCGGCATGCCTTGCTTTATGAGGGGGAAAAAAACACACACACAATTTATTTTTCATTGCTTTATGATGAATATTAATTCAATTACATGCAGAGGAGAACTGCTGTAGTCAGTCAGAATTATCCTCAGCTAGTAGCAAACATAATGGCTTTTAACAAGGAGAGCTTATCATCAAGGTTCAGACAAGCTTGAGTCTGTGCTGCACCTGAGGAACCTGCACAAGCAGACAATGCCTATCACAGCCGAGAATGAATCTCCCATCTCCACAGCTGGAGCAGGGAGGGGGAAGCGAGGTGTTAGTGGAGCACTCTGGTCACAGTCCTCCAGCCACACGTGTCAGGCCAGCAGCCACCGGGGAGCAGGAGGACCAGCCTTCCAAACGTGAGCACATTTGGGCACCAAAGCACAGAGAAACATGCTTGTCTCTCTCCTGGATTCTGTCATTTTTCCCACCAGAAAAAACTCTCCCTGTGCCTGGGCAATGTTTCCAACAGCTGGGTTAAGCTTTGCCCACCAAGCTTCCGAGCTTAGAGCCTGTGTGTGCAGAGGACAACTCTCCTCCCGCCTTGATCCAGCCAGGCACCAGGGAAGTGTTCCTACAAATGGTATCACAACACCCAAGCACCCCAGATATATCCATGTATATCTCTGTGCCCTCTCATTTATCAGCTCCGGTCACGCCAGAACAATGACCACCCGTGCAGGAGCTAAGAGTTCTTCAAAGAGACCTTTTAAGTTCCTCTCAGTCCTAACAGAGCAGAGAGCATCCATCACTGACACATCCATGCTTGGCACAAAGTGCCTCAGCACAGCTCCCCCAGAGCAGTGAGCAGTTCAGCATGGGGAGAAGGATGAATCTCACCACATCCCTGGGGATTCCCTCGAAAGTTCTGCTGCCCCCAGGACAGCCCTTCAATGTTCAGAGGCCCCTGGTCCTGCTGTCCCACTCCCCAGAAGCACCAGTCCCTTGGCAGTGGCCACATTTCCCCAGCTGCCACAGCATAAAAAACAGAAATTCTCAAGCAAATGAGAAGAGGGACTGAAAATTTCCACATACTGTGCATTAATCTCATGCACAGTGAAATTCTCCTGGGGTGTCACTAATGTTTGTGATATATTCAGGTTTTCTTTCTTCCAGGTAACTCTCAGATTGTTTCTCTGGGAGAAGCTAGGGACAAACAGGAGGGCTCAGGCAGCAGCCAGGTGAGGCTAAAAGGATTCAGCTTTTGGGATCCAGCTGTGTTTTGGGATCCAGCTATTAAAGCCCAGCTCTGGAGCAGCAGACATGCCAGGCTGTGCTTCCCAAAGGAGGCTGGTGGAGATGCACTCCCCAGGAGTCTGCCTTCTTCCCAGGACACACCAGGCTTCCCCTGTTGTAACAGCAAAATGCGACTTTGGAGCAGCTGTCTGGAAAGAGATGCTCAAATCTTGGCCAAAAACAAACATTTCAAATTTCCTCGCTATTTTTCATCAAACCACTTCACGGTCATTTGTGGAATTAAGTTTTACATCTTCTCCAGCGTGGAAGGGGAGTATTGCTGCTCTTTAGAGTCAGGAGAAATAAGACATGGAGCATCACATTTCTTGGTCAAACTTACAGATCAAGGCAGAGCAAAGCTCATACAAACCCTGCCCATCTGTGCTCCCATCCCAGTATTTGCTTCCTCACCAGCAAGAGATGGTTCTGGCCATTTACCAGCAGGGAAGGTGTTTAATCTCATTTCCACCCAGGTGAGGCTGCTGGTGGATGACTCTATCCCAGCCTGGAGTCTCCCCATTCCCAGTTCCCCCTGCAGAGGCATAAAGAGGAGCTGAGCTCTGCCCTGCCCACAGCGACGGCGCCGCAGCCGGCTTGGGATCTGGAATCAGGCTGTGTCATTAGACAAAATCTACGGTCTTGAATTCTGCCATCTGCTCACCAGACTTGATTGAAAGTGTAGGAATTACATGAAATTACCCGATTATGTGCAGGCTGACAAATAACAGCAGATCTTGCAGCCCAGGCTGAACAGAAGCGTGGCCATTCCTGTCGCTGCCAGAGGAGTGGGGGCTTTGCCCTGGTAATAACAAGTATTGCAAGTTTCTTCTCTTTAGAGCTGAGCTGTTTCGGCTTTTTTTTTATCTGAGTTTGGAGAAGAAAACATCCAAATTGCACATAAGTGAAACACAGAGAAAAAGAGCCAGCTGTACTCACAGACGTTACAGCACAACCAAAGGTGCTTTTCTATTTCCTCTCCCCCTAGAAAAAGCCATATACATCTAATGAATAAAGCAGGAGATTTCCTCGATAGAATTAATAGCATGCAGTCCTTCCTGACTTGCCTTTAATCACACTGAGCACCCGGTGGGCCTGGGAGAGAATGTCAGCATTACTCATTTACTCAGGCAAACTCTGAGTGTTTGTCAACCACCCCAATCCTTCACGGCTCTAATGCCACAGTTTGGGGAACAAAATCAGGACCTCTGGGCAGCCCTTGGAGCTTTGCTGCTCTCTGGGGGCAAAGCTCGGGTTAAAGTCAGTTGACACTTCACTTGAGCACAACCAGTGTTTAAAAATGTGTGTAGGAAAAGCCTAATTAGGTGAACTCATTCAGCTTTAATGCATTCACAGTGAGCTTCAAATTTATATTTATGTAAATTCCTGGAGATCCAGAGGATTTGGCTCACTTAAAGAAGGTGGCTTAGAGGTGGATCTGGCTGTCAGTCTATCGGATGCAGACAGACTGTCCATTCTGGGTCTGCTACACCCCTGTTATCAGTGGTGGTGTAAATGTGCAAGCCTCCAGCCACAGAAGCACCTGAGAAGCTTTGCAAATTAGGAGGTGAAGAGAGGAAAGGAGTTCAGATATGGCTGATTCGAAAATGTTTCAGGATTTGCAAAATAAAAGGGTTTCTAAGAGGTCTCTCCTGATCTCGTTCAGCCCAGAGCACAGCAAGGTGTAGCACAGGGGGAATTCTGCCTAAAGAAAAAGCAAATCAAATGTGAGTCAGAGGCAAGAGTGGTTAGAGAATATTACAAAGTGGAGCTCCCATCCATCAGAAAATCGGATTACCTGAATGTATTTCATTTAGAAACCTTTCTACCTGCATCAATCAAGAAGTTTTACTTTGCTGAGCAGCTGCGCTCCTCCTGGCCCTCAGCCACACAGCACATCCCAGCTGCCCAGCAGAGCAGAGCCTCGGAGGGACACTTGCCTGTCCCTCTGTCCTGCCTGGCAGGACCAAGCCCAGGGAGGGAAGGAGCCACCACACTCCCAGGCAACTGTGGGGCATCACAGAACATCTGACCCACAGCTCCTGCAGGAACTGAACCAGCTCTGGCAAACACAAAGAAATACTGAATTCACTGAAAATGACATGTTTTGATTCGGCTTAACATGCCAAGATGGTTTGATCTGGATCCACTAGACTGGAATGATACGTTTCATTTAAATCTTCTGGATGAAAGAGAAACATCTATGCATTGATTTGATTTAAAATATTTTATTTTTCATGGAAGATTATCTTTTCACAGCAACTTCATTATCCATATACATAAACACTTAAGCACCTCTAATTGCCACATGTCAGTGAGTTTGCTAACAGACTTCTTGGGATCTATAGAACCTTATTCTCAGTTACAGTAAAGTCACTTTACATCCTCTTACTCCCTGCCACTTAGAGCCATAAAATGGGAATAAAAATAGTTATGGAGAAAGACTAAGAGCCTGCCGCCAGCACACATTTCTCTCTGCCTGAGGAGAGGGACCACGGGGGCTGTGCCTGTCCCCTGCCAGCTCTGTAAGAGTCACTTGGTGAGACGGAAGGTGAGATAAAACGGCCCAAGGCTCTCAGAAAGGTCCTTCCAAGGGATCCTTGTTCCCTGCCACGGCAGCAGGTGGGGTTTGCAGCACAGCCTGCCCATAAGGTTTGGGGTGTGGGATGCTGCGGGCTGCTGCTCCCGGGCCAGCCAAGCCGAGGGAAGTGTTAACACAGCTCCTGTACTCCAGTTTGTGCTGCAAAATGAAGGCTGCTCTCCTGGGCTGCAGTGTGATTGCAACACGCTTTAATACCTCATTAACGAGGCCTCTGTAAGCACCACAGAGACCAGCAGGATTTTAGAGGGGCAGAAGCCTTTGTGCCTTCTCCTTTTCCACAGGGGAGAACTCAACTCACCGTCCAATTTGCAATTGCTAAGACAAAACTGTGCACATGGAATTGGATTTGCCGGCACAGTTTGTGCCTCCATCTAATTGTTTCTTAAACTTTGCACCTTGGGAAGAACTAGCAGTCAGGGTGTTCTTAGAGACTTCAAGTTTCTTTAAAAAATGTTCTTCCCATCATATCCCATATGTTTCTATTGCTCTCAGGGAAACAGACCCAAGTCATCCTCTGACTAAGACCTGGTAATTCATAGAGCACATCAATCTGCTGGACAATGCATTTGCAGTCCGTTGAAGAGACTAAGACAAACTTCTGAAGTGGGGAGATTTATACCAGGAATAAATATAAATCTTGTTAACGTGATTATTTACGTTCTTTTTAATGATGCATGCAAAGATAGATTAATTTTCTTAAGGTATTTTTTTACAAGAGGAGGAGCGAGAAGGTGATCATAGGAGGATGTCTGATTAAAACCACTAAGGCCTGGTATTTGCAGGGAGTCATTCCTTCAAGCCTTGCCAGCCCTGACTCAGGAACACCAGGAAAGCTGAGGTGCAACAGCAGCTTTTGCCACCCTTCCTGATTTGACGTCTGCTGGAATTAAAAATACTTCAGGCTTTAACTAATACTGAGACATAGCCACTGCCAAAGGCCACACCATCATCCAGGATATGCCCCCACCACCCACTTTGACAATTCACACTCCCTTGACTTGTGTTTTAAAGTCTCCTCTGCGGCATTAAATGTGAGACAAAGGCTTGGACCTTATAAAGATCTGGCCTCTGATGGCTTTAGAAAAAGTCTGAGCTATTTAAATTTTTGAGCTTAAAACAAACATTGGTTGTGTTTTTAAAGTGTTCTTAAATCCTTCTACTCAGGGAAAAGGCATAAAAATATCCCACCACACCTGCTTAACTTGCCCACTTGTAGCAGCCACTGCTTTTTAAGAGCAGGTGTTTCAAAGTTGTCCCCTAAACTGCTTTTCTGAGCATTTGACAGGTTAGATATTTAGGAATTTGGGCACCGTGCACCAAAAGAGAGAAAAGGCCAAGACCACGACGGGTTTGTGGCAGCATCCCACCCAGGGCAGCACTGTAACACCCATCCGTTCACTCTGGCCCCCCAAAAAACCCTCTAAACTCATTTCCTGCATCAGAGACTTGTTCCCTCTCCATTGCTCTGTTGTAGGCTTGTAATCTTGGGCAGGCTCCTAAAATAGAAACGCTACCCTGACATCTGTGCCTTTCTCATGTCAGTAAAAGCAGGGCACGAGGTGCTTTTAATCAGCTTCTCATCTCTGGAATAAGGAGGATTTCCCCTCTCTGGTCAAAAGCCACGGATGGCAGATGTTTGGCCACTGGCCGTGGCAGATCCTGAGCTGCTGCGGAGCACCAAAGCTCTGCACCAGTTCCCAGCTCTGGGAAATCCCGGCTGTCTGCTCACATCCATGCTCTGGAAGCAATCTTCAATCTTCCCAAGGTTCCCCTCAGGCTCTTTGTTCCAAGGCTGCAGAATGCCTTCACACAGCCTCAGATTCCAGAAGTGCAATGCAGCCTCAGGGCAAAGGGTGAAAATGGGAATGTGATTTTTTTTTTTTGGTTGGTTCTTTTTTAATAATAAAAAACCAAAAGAACAAAGAAAAATTAAACAAGCCCCCTTACCATTAAAGCAGTTGCCAGCTTCCTCCCACATGAAGATGCTTAATCTGCTCTTTCCTTTGAACACGAAAGCCACAAAGTTCTGTGCTTCCTCCTCTATTCATCCCTTTTCTTCCGTCAAAAGTTTTTTCGTATTGTAGCATAAGCACCAACAACAAATCCACCAAACCTCTGGTTTGCAATAGGTCATAAAATCTGTTTGGTGGCTGGTACTTCCCATCCACTTTTCCTGCCCTGAGCCTGCTGATGGGTATGACTGACACACACACTGACTTATTCAGGACAGACCATGGTTTTCGAAGGATCTTCAGGTGCCTTTGGCTGTCTGAGGCTTGGCCAGCCATGAGCAGAGGGCACCCAGAACCCTGGCTGCTCCTATGGTTCTCTGGCCTTTAGCATCTCACCTGCCAGGGAGAGGGGCTGTGAAACCCAAGAGGTGTTTAAGCACACCTCACACACATTTCACTGAATAGGATCCTCCTCCTTCTGACAGACCCCCATTCAGCCCACCCAAGGCAGAGGTGTGACACTGAAAGGCAAATCTTATTTTTTAAGCTGAGTGAGGACAAAGGAAACATAGCCAAGAGCTAAGTGAAAGTAGAGGACAAGAACACAGAGATGTTTTTGAGCTGGCTGCTCTGCAGGTGAAGGACGAGCCTCAAACAGAAGCGAAGCTGCTCACCAGACCTCTGAGGTCATCTGAGGTGAGACAGAATCAGCAAAGATTTCATTACTCACAAGTCCCTCCAGATGTCTTAAATAATTCATAGCAAGCACTGGGACATAAAGACCAGGAGTTCCATTAGGAGGCCCATCAGATTGTTTCTTGTTCATTAGGGTGAGTCACACAAAACACATTATTACATAAAGGAGGATGTCTCATTAATGACATCAGTCTGGGACTGTAATGTACCAGTGCCTGGGAGAGCTCTGGGAGGCTCAGTCCTTGTCCTCGTTGCTCCAGAGAGTCCCACAGTGTTTCTCTGCCCAGTCACCCCTCAGTCCCGGCCACGCTGTCCCTGGGGTCTGGCTGTGACTCTGCCTGCGGGTGCTGGGCCTTTCCCTGGCAGTGCCCTGTCTCCCATGAGCTGCCCCCGAGGACAGGAGTCTCCTCGTGCTCGCCCTAGGCAGGGCACAGCTCCAGCTGGGCACCCGGCTCTGCCACCAGCGAGGGAAAACCCATCCCTGAGCTGAGCTCCTGCCACCACACTCAACTCTGGGAATGCAACAGGGGCTAAAGGAGGAGCGTGGATCATTCCAGAGTTTGGAATAACACAGCTGTGTTATGCACTGTGGCTTTTGGAGCACGGGAAGCTGGAGCATTTCAGCAGCAGCTGCCAGTGTTTGCCCACACAGGCAGGTGGTAGCTGTGCCTGCCAGCTGCAGGGGAGACCCGCGACCCTGGATTTCCACACCAAGGCCAGCTCTGTTTGCACGGATGATGGTGCAGAGAGGTGCTGCGCACTTCAGTCCTGCCTCCTGTAGGTACCCAGATGAGGGGAGATGAATTTCATGAAGAAAAATATCTTGCAGTGCATGGGGAGAGCCCAGGTTCCTCCTGTCACTTCTGTAGAGACCCGAGAGACCCTCCCTGGGCAGGAACCAGCAGCAGCTGGGAGCTGTAGGCTGGCAGCCCACCCCATCTGTGCTCCCTCTGCCCACTTCTGGAGCTCGGCAGTGCAGCTCCCTCCCACCTTTCCAACAAAAGTTGTTATGGGAGACACACACCTCTTCACAAAGTCAGTGTTCAAACATCTACACCATCCTGCGGAGCCCACTGCGACCTCAGGGTCAGAGGGTGAACTAATAAACTCTCCTGTTCCCTGCAGGCTCCTTTCTGGTGTCCCACACTTTTCCAGGCAGGAGTGTGCTCAGTGATGGATGCTCATGCCCTGCAGTGGTGTGAGACAGAGATCAGAGATGTGAGTGGGAATTAGGTTTCACTGTTTGGCACAGGAGAGGATCCTATAAATAATTCAGGGGAGCATCGAGGTCTGCACCAACATCACCTTTCAGAACAGCACTCACCCCATGCCAGGTCGTGTCCAGACTCCACACTTGGACATTACCAAAATATTCCTGCCAGGACGGTCTTGGTTGCCTGCATAGAATCTCTAAAATTTATTGGTGGGGAGAAGCGAAAAGATCAGGGAACATCCTCGTGTATTTTGCTCTCCAACAGCTGTTCCCTGTGAGTGCATCAAAATGCAGCAGCAGTGACAGGTGATCTAGAACTCCCTGAATTATTAAGATACAGTGAAAGATGAGGCAGCTTTTGTGAAGAAGTATCTCTTTGCATGTTTAATACACGATGCTCTAACCTCAACACACTGCCACTCATGGTGCTGTATCAAAACTCAGCTAATACTTTAAGTCCCGTACTGAAAAGAAGAAAAAGTATTTGCTGAGTTCAAACACTCCTTAATGTTCCAGACTTGGAAATGGGACTGTTAAGATCAGGAGAACAAAACAGGGAGGTGGGGGGAGAAAATTCAGTGACAAATGCCGATGAAAGTGAAGCAGAAGGGGAAACAAAGAGAGGAGAAGTAGAGACAGAATTCAAGATGTGCCCAGACTCCACCAGCTCCATTCAGCCTCCAGCCGTGGGATACTCAGACTGTGACACAGAGAGGTAGCACTACACCTCACGGTGTTGGAAGGTGCTTCCTTACTCCCTGCTGAGCCTCCAGCTCTGTTAGGCACCATCCACTGACGAGTGCCTTGGCTAAGACGAGCAGTTCACCCCAGCACTCCAAATCCCAAATTCCTATCCCATCACTGCACTAACTCCATTCACAGCTCCAGCCTGGCTCCTGGAAAAGGCTTTCCGCCCTCATCCTGAGCTCAGCCTCATGACAACTAGAAAAAGATTAGCCCCAAAATCTCTACAGCAACAGAGGAGCAGGGAGAAAAGATGGGGTGTGCCAGGCCCATGGACTCTTTCTTCTCCGTGAACCTTGAGCGGTCACATTGTGCCTCGTCCTCTAAGGAAGTGTGAGTATGGCAGAGCCAAGCCTTTAAGCTCTGTAGTAACCAAATCCCAGAAATACTTTATCCTAAGCTCTTTAGCATGGAGTGCCTGAGCAGCATGTGTAGAAACCAGCCCTAATTCTTGCAGACAAGCCAGGAGTCCAGGAGACATGGTGTTTCTTCCTGTTATGCTAAGCTGAAATAGAATTATATGGTCTTTAGTTTACCTTGCCACACAGGCATATTAGGCATGGATTTCTCTAAAGCCAGAACATCACAAGCCACCCAAACAACCCTGTCATTGCAATTTCACAATTTCCCTCTTTTGTGCATCTCTGAGCTCTGACTGCAGGGAAATTTCATCTCCTCAGCCCACTGCCATCTGGAGCAAGGTTCAGACTCAGTCACAAGCATAGTGGGAAAGGATATTTCTGGAGAACAGTGGGAAGGTTAACGATGAGTGTGCTTAGAGCTGGGTGATCTCTTTCTGCGTCTCACTGTGACATTCTGGTCTCCACTGCATCATCTGGAACCACTAAGTAGAAGTTACTGGGAAGATAACAAGAGTTCTGAGATCTGACAAAATCTGGGGGCTACAAACCCTCAGCCAGCCAGGCAGGAGAGTGTCCCCAGAAGATTATCCATCTTAAATTATCCCAGTTCATCCAGGAGACTGGAGAGGGTCCTAGATCATCTGCAGACCATCAGCAGGAGATTCTCAGTAGCTGCAGGGACCTTGTGTCTGAGCCACCCCAGCTCTGGAGGGGACAGAGGCAGAGGGTGTTCAAATGGGCTAAAACCAGGTTAAGCTTCACAGGGAACATCAAAACTTTAATTACTGGGTTAAAAATGGACATCAGAGAGTGCCTTGTAACCTTCTGCCATCGAGGAAACAGGTGGTACCCACTGCTCTGCACAGCTCAAGTAACACATCAGCTTTCAAACCACCCTCCTGCTGTGGTCTGGATCATTCCATCCATCCTTCAGCAATGCCTGGAATCTCCTTGAATGGCTTCAGCTCCCTGACAACCTTCCTTGGCCATTTTAGTGCTTTTGCTTTTTCTGCCGTGGCCCTGCTTACAAGGCAAGGATCCTGCACACCCCACAAGGCAGAGAGCAGCAGGAGAAAAGGAGGAGAGATGCTGCTGCTGCCACCAGTAGGTGTTACAAGCCTGTGTCAGACTGGATGTTTGTTTCTGCTGGGCTTAGCTGGAGGAGCTTGGATGCTTTTACACAACATGACATCCACCCCTCAGATAAGCTGCATCCCCAGAAAGGCCAGAGACAGGCGTATCATTCTGTGATGCTATTTCCAGCTTTGCCCAGCACACACCATGGGGAGGAAGAACAGCTGCAGCTCAGGCAGCTTCACAAGCTGTTGCTGGCAGGGCTGTTCCAGGCAGTGCAGTCCGGTCTGGGTGAGCTGGGCACTGGCAATGGGGCAAAGCTGTTGTTTGTTACCCCCTCGCGGTCTCTTGACTTTTCATCTTGATTAAAGACCATGCTGAACGGTGGAATTAGCAAGGCAGGGTTCCTAATCCGTTCACTGCTCCTGCAATCCAGTCGCCTGCCCACGTGCTCATCCTCGGGGCTACCAATTAGGGGCACCAGCTGCTAGCCTGGATGCCAGGGCCAGGAGCTATTAGTGCACAGACCATTAGCTTTAAAAGGCATTTGGAACTTCTAAACGCATTAGGTTGGTGTGATTGACGTGCACTACAGCCATATGTGGCTCACTGGCCTTTCTGTCAACCATTTTTTTTCCAAAATTGTGTTGGCTTACTGGAGTGATCTTGATGGAGCATCTCACAGAAACATCTTACCCAGAGCATTCAGGTTCTGTACTAGTTAAAGAGCTGCTACCTGCTTTAACCAACTCCCTTGGCACCTTTCCTCTGAGACAGGAGTGGCAGTGGGTTGTATGAAAGGTTGAGGATCTGGTCTCTATTTTTAGCCCTGTCATTTACCCAGTTAATGGTTCCAGGGAAGTAATTTCCCTTCTTTCTGCTTCAGCGATCCCATCTGTAAGGTGGTAATGATGAGTCTGTACCATAGGGTTTTGAGATCTATGCTTGTAAAAAATATAGTAAACTCAGAATTACCATGTCTGCCCCAAGCAAGGGTGGAGAGGAACCCCCATGGGCCTTTGCAGCTGTACCTGCATGGACTGTTTTGCAAATCCTCTTCTGCCATGGCACCAGACCCAGGTCCACTCTGCTGATCTTGGCAATCTCTGCAGGGTCACATCAGTGGGGGCTGTTGTTGTCCCTGGGTCCCCAGGAGTGGTGGTACCAGCGAGCTGTGCAAGCCATTTCCCAAGAAGATGACAGGAGAGGATGACAGAGGGAGCTTTTATTACACACTTTATGGCTGATCAGTCCATCAGCATGGCCAGAGGCATTCAGCCATTGATTTCAGCTTGTTTGCCTCACACCATCTTCATTTCCTGACTCTCAATCACAGCTCAGTGCTGGGCGAACCACGAGCTGCTCACCCCGCTCTCACCTGGGGCAGCCAGAGCATCTCCTCTCTCCTTCTGCCTCTCCCTCCTCTCCTCTGTGTCTCAGCTGGCTCCCAGGAGGGATTCTGCCATGAGGACCTGCTCTGTGGGAAAATTAACAGAACGGGATTGGAGTCTACCTGAGATGAGTGCTGGCACACCAGGTTCTTGTTACTGAGGCCATGCCAGGAGGGAGAGCCAGCACACCAGGCTGTGAGCTCTGCGCCCTGCCGCAGATGGGGGACATCTATCTGGAGACACCTGGCTGCCCAAACACTAAGCCTGACCTTCAGGGATGAGCCAGGTGGCAAACCAAAGCCTTAACTCTCAAAAACAAGTTAAAAGCTTGTCTGAGCCCACTTCAACCTGGCTGCAGGGAGATCCTCCCCTTTCTTTCCCAGCTTTTTTGTTTAAATTGGAGCCATCGCTGAATTTGGAGTTCATGAACAAGATTTCTTTAAAAATCTCTAAATGGAACAGTATAATAAGAAGTTCTGATGAAATTTCCAGGCCTTCCTCCTTTATATAACTGGCAAATACCAGCAAAAGTATTTTAAAAATATTTTAATATGATGGCCCTTAGCTAAATTCTTGACATGCAAACATTAAATCAGTGTCACTCTAAGCTGTTTTTTAATCTTGGGTCTTGCAGATTTTTCCAGCTCAGGACAGTTCTTTTGTCATTTGAAGTAACTCTTCCCTCAGCAAGACACACATCCTTCAACTTATCCAGATGGCCTCCTCCTCCAAGCTAGAATAATGTATTTAAATTTATCCAATGGTTTTCATGACTCAGATTTCCCATAGCTGGCTGGTTTTTAACCGTCCTCTGCTCCACCTGTTCAGACATCACAGCAACCCTCTCCCTGGCTCCTCAGTGCAGGAGAGGTTCATACAGCAGTTCCAGAGAAGCTTCACAGTCACAAAACCCACGGTCTACAGCGTGGTCTGTGGCAGCTCTGGAGGGGAACTATGGCTTTTAGAATCTGCTTCAAAGTTTTGCTTCTTCTGGGGAGGAAAGGTTCACCCTGAAAGCAGCCATGTCAATCTCCTGCTCAAAGAGAGGGAAAAGCACACTTTGAGTCCACCACAAAATTCTGTCCCCTGAATATTTCTCAACTACAAATCCAATCCAACAGAAAACTCATCCAGCAACCACAAACACAGCAAACTGACTCAGATCATTTTCTGGTTTAGACTACAGAAGAGAAATGCAAATCCTTGCGTACAGAGGTTCCATTCTGTGAGTGGATTGCATCAGAACAACAAGCAGGGATTTTAAATAACTCATAAGGGATCAAGGTACCCCTCTGTACAGCTGTTCCTTGAGATCTGAGCTCCTGCACCACACAGGTCCCTTTGAAAATGCCACTGGGGCCTGCCAACAGGACTCCTGCTGAAACAAAGGTATTTTTGGGAAAAAAAGTGTCCCAAAGTCTTACAGACATTCAATAAATCCTTTGGAATTGCTGACAGGAATGCGAGGTGGCTCATCATGGCCTGGAGCAGCCAAAAGCCAAATGCAGGGAAAGCAGGTGGGAGAGAGGATGAAGTGAGATGAACAAGTTGAGAGAGGAAGGGGTGGAAGGAAGAGGGGGAAGAGACTGGATATTGCTTGGATGAGCTTTTAATTTGGTTTTAAATGAAATTTGGAGTTTGAGAAGTCAGAAATTAATTAAACTACAGGATATTGTCCTGTCACCATTTTCCATAGGCTACTTCCAGCTGCCACAGAAATCTGAAGCCATTTGAAACAAACCTCTCTCCTCGCCCAGACCCCACAGGGCACCAAATGCACAAACCCCAGCAAGAACCTGGCTCCAGAAAAGGACAAATGATGGCAAACAAAGCCTTGCTTCAGTAGCCCAGCAGCTCTGAGGATGTGGCACGGTTTACTCCAGCCAGGGTGGGCTGTATCAGCCTGGAAGTAAACAAGGGAAATGTTTGGAAGCAGAAACCCAAACGAATGAGAGATGCTGCATGTTAGAAAACTCATCCCCTTGCCATAAAAGACAAAACAGGAAGGAAAGATCAGCCAGGGCTAACAGGCAAGCAACTAATTACAGAGTAAATGAACTCTTCAACCATGTGCACAATCAGACAAGAAACATTACAAATCTAAGGTGGAAGTTTCGGTAACAAAATGTTGGCAAAATTACCATACATCACCCCTCGGCTCAAGCAGCAAAAGTCCTGCTGAAATATGTCAAAATGGAGCTGGTGGGGAGCCTTCAGGCTTCTTATTTTAGGATGTGAGGAATATTTTGGGATTAAACACAGAGCACAGTAATAATTTCACTCAATCTGTCATGGCACTACCTCGTCCTTACATCCTCTGACCTTAGAAAGACAATAATTTGTGAGGCTGCCTGGTGCCCATCCATCCTTCAGGATGTTCAGAGGTGCAGCTTTGCCCCTTCCACCAGGCACCTACTGAACCTGCTCAGGCTGTGCCCATTAAAAGCCTGGACTCTGCAGCCCAGAGGACAGCGAGAGATGGATGGTGCTGGCATGCAGCCCCTTCCAGGGAGAGAGGCAGGACCAGCCTGCCGTGGACAGACACAGACTAATGGAACCTGCAGGACTGGCACGCAATAACCTTGTTTGCCAAACTTCTTACAGACAAGTCGTGTGTTTCCTGTGTTCTGCCCCTAACCCCAGGGACAGAGCTGGCACCTGCACTCTGAGCGTCTGTCCAAGGTCACAGGAGGCAGAGGCGTGGTGGTGCTGTGGTTGGGAGAGAGGCCATTAATATGGTGCTCTTTTAATTCCAAAATATTCTTCACATTGTAAAATAAGGTGCTGGGAAGGAAGCTCCCCCTGGCCCGAAAGCAGAGCTCAGCAGGGTTCAGGGCTGTGCATCTTCGGCAAGTCAGGGAGTTTGTTCAGAGCGGAGTGGCAGTGATGGATGTGGCCAGAACACACAGCTCTTCATTAAACTGTGATGAGTTAATGAGTTACTGCGGCCTTTTCCTGGAGATCAACCTGAAAGTGCTATTTGGACAGGTGCAGATATGCTTTCAAAGTTCTTGCATTTAAATTTCTTTTTATTTTCCTTTAATCTGGGATTTGTGATGGCAGTTTTATTCTCATAAATAATTTCTACTGCTTTAAGCTGCTTCCATATCCACCCTCCCTAATTTCCCCTCATACCATGATGTCTCAGCATATACACTAACTAAAATTTGGTGAATGTCAAGAATTCAGGAACTTCCTGAGGGGAAAATATAGCAAGCCAGAAATCAACTTTAAAATAAAATAAAATTAAAAGTAAAAGAGAAGATGAAAGAAAAAAAAAAAAAAACCAAACCAAACAGGTAGTAGTGACTAACCTGATTTCATCCAAACTCCCTCCAAAATGAGAGTAGTCTTCAAAAGTCAAGCACAGAGCACTACTTTATATTCTTTCCATTAACCTTTAGAGTTCAAAATGCTCATCTGTTCCTCTTGTCCCCTTGCAGTGGCGCTTGCAAACGACACAAACATTTGCCTCTGATCTGAGCTCTCCCAGCCTGTGCACGCCTCGCAACAATTTTCTCTGGAGCAAGTTCAAGGCCAATTTGCTCACACTGGTGTCTATCTGTCATCACATGTGTCAGCACAGTCATTCCCAGCTCGGGTGGGCAGCAAGGAGACAAAAGGTCACCTTCTACATACAGCGTGTTCTCCAGCAGGCAGGAGGGAGCAGGAGGAAACCCAAATTTCCATCTCTCGGACAGGAATCAAATGCTTTTCCCCCTTTTCCTTTCCGTTTCATTCCCCATGCTGACAGTGAGGCTTGGTGCCTCTGGGAGCAGGGGAATGTGCTCAGGGCAGGTGAAAACAAACCAGAGCCACTGCAAAGCTGTGGGAGTTGGTGCTGCTGTGAGGTGATTCCAGAAGTTGTGATGCTTTTCCTTAGAGAAAGGATCCCTCACCAGCCTTTGGGTGCTGACAGTGCCCTGACTGCCCAAGGCTGTGCTGGGCACTGAAACTGGGTCTGGTTCAGAGAATCACAGCGTGGTTTGGCTTGGAAGGACTTCAAGAGCATCTCATTCCACCCCCTGCCATGGCAGGGACACCTTCCACTATCCCAGGCTGCTCCAAGCCCTGTCCAACCTGGCCTTGGACACTGCCAGGGATGGGACAGCCACAGCTCCTCTGTGCCAGGGCCTCCCCACCCTCAAAGAGAACAATTTCTTCCTACTATCCCAACTAAACCTACTCTCTGTCAGTTTGAAGCTGTTCCCCCTTGTCCTGTCACTCCAGGCCCTTGACAGAAGCCCTTCCCCAGTTCTCTTGTAGCCTCTTTAGGTACCAAAGGACCACAATGAGATCACCTCAGAGCCTTTTCTTATCCAGGCTGAATGATCCAACTTCTCTCAGCCTTTCTTCACGGTCTTTCCTCACTGTGGTGTGCGCTGTGTCCACTGCCCACAGAAGAAACAACCTCTGTTCAATCCAAGACTGGCTTGGGAGGGAGACAGGAAAATGGCTGGAGAGGGGAGAGAAGCCAGATCATCCATCTTTATTGGAAAAGGATCTTATCCTTACTGCAGATAGAGCCACGAGGATTTTCTTTTTGATCCTGGAGGTTTATTTTCTTAGTGTTTCTGTCTCTGACACCAGTCAAAAGGGATTGTGGGAAAAAATATAAATGATACCTTCAGTGTTTATAAATGGAGCTGTATCATCCCAGTGATTCAGGGAGAGCAGAAGACTATGGGGTGGTAAGGAATAGAACTGAGCTTGGACATTTATTTCCCATTAGAGTGAGGCAGATGGGGAAGAAGGCAAAGGCAACTGATTTGATGGGGAACCAGAACCAAAATGCAGAAAAGGAAAAAACTCGAATCAAGACAGACTAAAAGATTTCCAGTAAAATGTTCCACTCCCCCCAAGAAAAGGTGCCTGTTCTACAAAAGGACATGTTCAGGGACACTCCCAGTTTTAACAGAATTGTTATTATTTTTCAGTTTGCATTGAGTAACCAATCCAAAAAAGTGTTAGCACCACAAGTAAAGAAGTTGCAACACACCTAATCCCATTGAAAACATAGGTGAAAGCAAAGGCTTATGTACAATTCTCCCATCAACAAAATCTAAATTTCCAACCATTTTTAAGTCTGAAATTAAAAAAAAAAATATTTAAGGAAAAACAAACATTTTCAAGGAAAGCAAGCTAGATGCTACGGTAAGTAAGTCTACAGGAAGTTTTAAATACAATTTTTTTCCTTGACCTCTTTTTATCTATTAAAAGGTTTTGCCTCCCTTACCAGCCTTAATATAACACTTAACCTCCACTAGGAACACATACTTGAAACAACCAAGCCTATTTCAGAGCAGGAGAGGGGTCTGTGACCTGCAGAGCCAGTGCACCAGGCTGGCAGAGGGATGCCCCTCAGCTGGCTCAGGAAAAGGGACCTGCTCCTCCATCCTGCTGCTCTTTCAGGTTTACTTTGCTGTGCCTCTAACTGTGCTGGCCCAAGCACCTCATCCCTCCTCACTGCATCTTTCCTTGAATCCCTGCTGCTTCCTCTTGGCCTGTGAGATGTTTTCAAAGACTCTAAAACAGGAGAATACAGACAAACACCCACATGGTACAAATTTAGTAACATGAATTGGAGAAATTTTTATTTGCCATGCAGGCTGTTCCAGCACAGGAAACAACTGGTGCAAACTGCACATTCTGTAGCACGTGCACAGAGACCCAGCACAGATTTTAGCAGCAGCAGCAGTAGCTGTGAGAAAGCTGATCTGTAGCAACCAGCATAAAGTAATTAAGCCATGAAGACACCAACCTCTTTTACTGTGCCGCCAAACCAAATGTCTTTTGGTCCTTCATGCATGAGTCTTCTAAGTGTAAACTTTTCACAGTAAGAGAAAGGAAATAATCCTCAGACTTTAGCAAGAAGAATGACTCAGAAAGCCCCAGGCAGCAAAGATCTGAGCGGATAAAGAACAGTTTGTGATTGCCTTCAGAAAAGTATCTGCTGATTTTTGTTCTTGTGCAATATTGCTTTAAGCTACGCAGAGGGTAATGGCAGATCACTGGGAAGAGGTTATTGTGTTGTTTCTTTTCAAGATCCTTCCTCTCCTTTTTCAGAGGGGTAGGGCCAAGTGGGAGATGGGCTGGCAGTGGAAACCTCATCCCCACTCCTTAAGCAGAGGTCAGCCCAGCCCCGGGTCTGAGCTTGGCACTGGATCCTCTTAGCCTAAGAAAGAAATGGAGCACTGCTTTTGTAGGGTCTGTTCCAATGCAGTTCTCAAAAGCACAAGAATAAAAGCCAAACATCAGCCAGCTCCTTGCTCCTAACCCAGGCACCCACGGCACTTGTTGGGAATCTGGTGTAGAAAGGGCAGGGGAAAAATACCTTGAGAATTTCCATTATTTGAGTATGTCAGCACTTCCAGTCTCTGCAATGGGCAGAGTTCCTCAGAGGAGGCCCTGGCTGCTCTGGGCCTGACAGCAGCAAATATCTCCTATTGCAAGTGAAAATAGCATGTGGAGAAGACAGACAGTGAAAACAGGTGAAAAAGACAGTGACAAACAGAAAAGTGACTGAAGAACCACAGGGTGGAATCCTGTCCTAAGGGAGCAGCAAAGCATTCCCACATGTTTCCAGAGACTCCTGTGAGTTCTGTCATTAGTTAAACATCCAGAGTGGCACAGAAGGATGTGTCATGAAGGATTTTGTTCCCATTGTCCATTGTCCCTTCTCAGTGCCATCATGGTGGTCAGAGACCAGGTAAGGTGCCCCATCCTGCCAGCAGCGCTCCTTTGATGTGCAAGTGGCTACGGCCTCTTGACTTTCTCCACTGGCTCTAGGATAAGGAATAGGGCCTTTCCCTCTCCTGCCTGGGCAGGATTTCTGGCATTTGTCTCAGAATGAGGAGTGGAGCATGGCAACTCTGCCTCACAAACGTGGTGGGTTTTGATGAATGCTTCCCAGCAGACGGATGAGATGGGATGGAGAGCACAATCTCCCTCTGCCCTGCGTGAGAAGGTGCCTGCACTCCCCTCTGGCACAGCCTCCGCAGGCTGCCACAGTGCCCAGGGACCAAGCCTCATCCCCACCATGCCCCAGCAGCCCCAGGGGGAAATGAGATCAACTGATCTCCTGCTTAGCCATGGGAGATGGGTTCCCCAGAGCTTCCTTCCAGCTCTGCAAATCACTCATCCCAGGCAGAGCTTGGCTGGAAGGCGCCTCATCCCTTCCAAGACTCGCAGCCCTGCCCTCCTCTTCCAGAGCCATTTATTTGGAAAGGCTAAAGAGGGGTCCCAGCAAAGCCATGACTAATGCCTGGCTAATTCCCAGCAGGAGGCAAGGCAGCTCCCAAGGAAACAGAGCCCTCTGCCTTCCTGACCCAGGCTGTGACAGCTGAAGAGAGAGTTTGCTCTTACCAGTAAAAATAAACACTTTCCTCATCCCAGTTCGGAGAGGGCAGCTCTCCTCCTGATTTACATCTGCAGGGCCAGCGGTGCCAGGGCAGATGTCAGGGCACTGAGTACACCAAGGACCTGCCACGGAGCACTGCAGGGATTAACCCAGAGGAAAAAGCTGGTGTGACCCCTCTGTCCTAACCTCTTTAGTGTTAAATGCTGAAGTAATTGCACAGTTTTCATTGTCACACTGGGCAAAACTCGCCTTCACTTTCCCCGAGTAGCTGTTGCCTACTTTGGGGCTGACCTGTCCAGTCCTTACTGCAACATTCATCATGTTCAGAGGTGTGGAACAGCTCCTAGATTCTACAGACACCTTCAGGAGAAGCTGCTCGTCACCTGAGCCTACAAAGAGGGTTCTGAAAGTAGCAAGCAAACAGCAAAAATGGCATTGCTTAATAAATGGGAAATACAAGACGTGAGCTATTTACAACAAAAAAGCACCAAGGCTCAGTGAAGTTGAGGAATATCTATTAAAATGAAGACTACTTCAAATTAAAATTATTTTCCTTCTCAAATGTGTATATTTTAATTAAGTACTTTTTGTGTTTTATAGTTCCTACATTATCAGGTCATTTGTAAATTCCAACAAGTTTACACGCATTTTAAGCCCCATTTGTTCTTCTACTGACAATTAATACTTCATTCAATTAATATTTTTACATTTACCAGAGAGGTATAAAATCTTTCATCTTTGCAAAAAAACCCCCAACCTTTTAATCATCTCCAACACTGTGCTGCAGGCAATATTTTGTAGGTGTACTTGGAGATTGGGAAACAATTACAGAGGGCTGGAACTGCCAACACTCTTTCTCCATTTGGAGGAAATTCCAGCATTTTAGTATTTTGTCTTTGGGAGGGGGGATGTTGCACAGGAATTGTGCATTTTGCCCTTAAAAACTTGCTTTTCCTTTTTATGGAAATAACAAATCTCTTGTCCTGTCCAGTGTGCAGGAGCACTAAAGGACCTGCCTCCAACACCCAATCCTGGAGGATAATTTCCCCTTTGGAGACGCTGATGTGACACGGAGCACCCACTGAAGGGCCCCTAAAAAAAAGGATAATACAGAAGCTGGTGTGAACTTCACTCTCTCCAGGCTCTTCCCTTCTTCAAGGGTTGATTTCAAGGAGCTCTGCACGCTCCAGGGTGTGAGCAGAGTGTCTCTGTAGTGTAACTTTGCAAAGCAGCACTGCCAAAACTCACCGAGTCTGAACTGCACAAGGAGTTCACGTCAGCAAGGAACAGAAGTACCTGAGAGTATGAACTGCACAATAAATGGCCCATGACTTCCTGTACAAAAAAAAAAAAAAAAAAGGGAAAGTTCACAGGGTAAAATATCACAAGGAAGGAAACTATTTTAACCATATAAATGACAAGCATATTTTAAAGAAAATGTTTTTTTTCTCAGCAGAAGTAGTTTGAGCCAGGAGTACGGGTACAGAGGGAACCCAGGATCCAACTTTGCTTTCATGATGCTGTGCCAAACACAACCCATTATGCAAGAAAGGACTTTCAATTCCTTATTTCAAAAAATAGGTCAGAATGAGCTCAAACACTTCCTCGCTGAAATGCAGCTTAATGTGGATTTGAGTGACTACCGTGGCTCAGTGCCAGGCAGCAGCTTCAGAGATGTTGCTGAGAAACGTCCTTCAACCTTCTTTTGCTTCAGTCTTCCTTCTTCAGAGAAGGAGGGTAAAGCAACAAGACTGAGAGGTCTCCATCAAGGAAAAAATCCCATGGAAGAGCTACATCCAGCAGCTCAAGGCACTCATGGCAGGGGATGTGTCGCTGGTTCTGCTGCTGGAGCACGAATTGCCTCGAGGGAAGCAGTGGGAGCTGCTGTCTGTAGGTGGGACGAGCAGAAAGCTGAAGCCCTGTCTGCTGCACGGAACTTTGAACGTGCCACATCAAAAGTTCATTTCAAACACAGGATTGACTGGAGGGGAACATAGCGGCAAAATCTTTTATCCATTCTAATTTCATGGCTAGAGCTGTGTAAGAGAGAGGACAGTGATTTCAAAACACATCATCACAGAAGTGTTTCATTATTTTGTTGCATTTTTTTCTTAAGGCTGTAAGTTTGACATATTCAATTCATTCTATTTCTCCTGTTACCTTGTGGATTAGTTAATTGCAGAAGGAAGAAGTGGTGCCTGATTTATTATGTATAGAGCTTTGGAAAACTACAGAAAGCAGAAGCATAGACAAGTCACCCAGCTCCTCACTAATGGCCTTCAGCAGTGATGAAATGAGACTAACTGTAGTAAAAATGCAAATAAAAAGCAGCATATGAATTCAGGCCTCTGTCTTCATTAGAGAATCAGTAGAAAATGCATTAATTGAGGCAGCCAAAAGTGAAAAAACAAAGGAGGATAAACACCAGTTTGTCATATCTTTAGCCCTGGCAGCAAAGAAATGCTGCCAAATTCCTACAAAATCCTAACCACATATATGGTAACTTACATCTCCCACCTCCCCAGGTGGGCTCTCATAGCCTGTGTCAACAGTTCAGAGAACAAGTCTCCAGGGAAAAAAAAAGGCCAGTTTCATTTGGGAACAGGAGGAGCCTCTCTTGAAATCTCTTCCATGATGAGAGTGTGAAATTGTCAAGCTCCATCAAACCGAACTTGCACAAAATTTTATTCGGACCTTTTGGCCAGTGCAGAAATCCCCACCATGTCTTGCCAGCTGGCAAAATTGCCCATCCTGCTGCAAGGAGGGCCCAGCTCAGGGACAGCACCTGCTCTTGGGGCTTTTCAGTCAGGCTGGGGACCAAAACCGATCTGCAGATGCATGAGAAATGCCCGAGGGTAAGGTCCAGAGCCCAAACTATTCCGGATAAAATGTAAGAACCTGGTAAATTCAACAGTGACACCAGCTGCTCTTGAGGAATCCATTACACAGCCATCAGCTCCTGACAACTCTCGCCTTTTAAAGTCTGAACCAGTGACACAGAGGAGGGGGATCTTCGTGCAGCTGCAGAACCTCCGGGCCCCTTGGGCAAGGGGAAGCAGCTCCGATGAAGCCGTGAGCCTGTGCCAGCCAGACTTAGTGCTGAGAAAATGGACCTCAGACCTGTGCAAAGCTCTCACTCGGTGCCCGTGCACAGATGTGGGTGTGAATCGAACTCCCACACTGCTCTTTGGCAATTAGTAACTCCAGATAAAACACACCGGGGAGAGACTGACAGTGTCAGAGATTTTGTGTGCTCTCCTGCCCTGATAGACATCAGAGCACTTTGCTGCTGTTTTACATGTCCAAATATTTGCCTGGATAAATAGAATAGTTTGAATAAGCTGCACTTTGCCTTTGGAAGCTGGATGAGTCACACCATGAAGAAATATTCTGGAAAAGGTCTACAGCACAATTACAGACAGAAAAATGAACTAAGTTGGCACTAAGCAATGTATTAAGGGTAGAAATATCCAGACTAGGTTTGCCAAAGGAGGCCTTTTCCCAAGTCTAATATTTATGAAAACTTGTTTCATATGAAAACAACCAATTGGATACGTGCCTTTTTGAATAATAAAACACATCCTTTTTTCTTTGTCTGGACACAGAACATCCCATGTAAAGGAAAAAAAATTGAGAAGTCTGAGCAGAAACCTGCCTGACATGCTGGGAACATCCCTGGGAACACAACATAAATATTTGAAAATAAGATTTTGTACTCTTCTGTTATTCTGCTTGTACCACAAGGAAACAGGGAACCACAGTAACAAACACACTGTAAGAGAAGGCTCGAGTTATAATTTTGTGTCACTCAGGGTGCAGTGAGAAGCCTCACGTGCCTCAGAGAGCCGAGTGGAGATTCAGCAGGTTATGTAGATCAGTTGGAGATAGAGAATTAAGGAGGCAAAAAGTGATATTCCCACCATTAAATATAGGTTGGAGTCTTAATAAGGCACAAAGTGATGGAAATGAGAAGCTTTGAAACTGAAGTTATTATGCACTGCATCAACTGCCAAAAATTACATGCTAATATCATTCTCTTGCTTTTATTCCTCTGCACTTCAGCAAAAACCCACTCCCCTCAGTCTCTCTCTGCAGGTGCACCTGCTCCTGCCTCACACATTTGATCCCACTCTCTCCTTAGACAGAGGGCCCTCCCCCATCAAAATGAAACATCCTCCCCAAAATGCCCCAAACACAACAACTTCACCATGCATCCAGCAACTTCAAGATGTGCACCCAAAATCACACCACAGCAAAGGTTCAATCACATCAGTAACACTAAGTATGAAAATGGTGTTATGTGAAGCAAAAAAACCCGTGGAGAGAGAACTAAAAAACCAAACAAAAAAACCCCAACAAGCACCATTCATAGGGGAGCACAGACCAAGGTGAAAACTAGAAAGCCTCAAGATCACAGGCAATTATCGGTGACTTTCTTGGCAATCAGGACTTGCAAATCAAGTCCACCTCCTGCCCCGGTGGCTGATTGCCAGGAACAAGTTAATTAACCATCACTAACGAATGTGCTTGTATGGTCTAGCCTAGCCTTTAACTAGCTGGCTCCACCTCTCTCTGGCAGCTTCCTCTGACTGACCTCCTGTAATTGCCCATGGGCCAAATTCATCCTTGGGGAAAGTCCTTTTACCTCTAGTTTGCACCAATTTAGCCCTGAAAATATGCTCTGGAATTTTCCCCATAAACTAAATAATAAAATCTTCCTTTTTATTTGCTTTTTTTTAAAACTTTCCCTCAACATCATTGACCTTTTCAATCTTACTCGAACCACCTTCACTTGCAGCCAGCTCCTTTTCTTTCAGATGATTTTTGCTAGCATTTGTTTTATTTTACGTGTTGCTCATTGAACTTTTTCCAGTCCATGTGTCTTATTCTAAAACTACAATTCACGAAATAGCCTAATTCTCCAAATGGTGCTGAACTGAGTGGAATAATTACCTTACTTGTTTTAGGCCTCTGCTGGAATCCAGAATTACACACTTGGAAAATTATGATTGCTTTATCTTCTTTTTTTCTTCTCCTCAGTTTCACAAGATGTGTGAAAGACAGGTTTTTATAAAGGACATAAACCCAGCCAAAACTATAATTACCACAGACAGAAAAGAATTCAGGGAAAAGATGATTTTATGATTAAGGCATTGGAGTAGAAACTCAGAAATTTAGATTCTTTTTGTGGCCCTGCCAAAACCTCTTTATATAACCTTTGCTGAGTTAATCCCCCTGTTCCTCAAATAAAACACCCTGGCACTTCCCTGCTTTACGATAGCTGCTGCGTAAACACATTCATCCACATTTGTGAGACGTTCAAACACACCAATAATCAGAGAACCATGACGGCTGGGATGGTTGGAATCATCTGGCTGTATTTAATCATCTCTTGTCAGGAGTGAATGCAGCTTTAATCACAGGCACATGGGATGTGGCAGCATTGCTGCTGAGAAATGAGCGCCATACTAAAAGAAAAAATAAAACGCGCCAAAAATTATGTTCCTAATAAAAAATAGTTTGCAAATCAGGGAAAAAATACATAAATGAATCTAAGCATCTTCCCATCCCAGTTCCCCCAAAACAAGGACAGGCTCAAGTCTTGTACTAAAAACACCTTATCAGAGCATCCATTCACATTCCACTGGAGCTGAGTGAAGTCAAGAGGAATTTCAGCAGCTCCCAACTTCTGTCTTGATCTCAAGGAAAAGTACACAAAAGAAATGCTACTAAAGGCTTACACACAGTTTTTAAAACAACCTTAGGTACAGGATGCCAGAGGAGCATTAGCTGCACATGTTTCCAGGGCAGGATGAGGACATGGAACCCTCAGAGTGAATTTCATTTTAAAATGCTGGCACTGAGCAATGGCTGAGGTGAGAAAGGGGGAAAGTGAAGCCCTACAAGCCTGTAGCTTCACTGTAGGTTTGTCACTGTAGCCACCGCAGTGCCCCGCTGGCATCTTTGGGCATGGACTACAGCACATCCAGAGGGTTTTTATCTGCCTCTCCACTCTGAACCATACTCGCATCCCACAGTTGTACAGAAACTGCTGCCACATCCTCCCACCCCTTCTCCTGGAGGAAAAGGCAAACTCAGGGGTGTTTCCCTTCTTCTCTCTTCCTCCTCAAACACCAAACGCTCGGAAGGTTGCTGTGTCAAGTGATCTCCCCTTCCTTTTTCATTGCTTTAGTAAATTAAGCCAAGCAACAACAGAGATGAGAGAGAGCAGGACAATGTGGTAAATGTAGCAGAAAGAAATCTGAATTGTAATGAGGAGAGCTAATCAGGAAAAGAATGGACTATAGAAAAAAGCACTAATGAGTTTCTAAATAAATTCAAAAGGTTAATATTGTTCTATCTAATAAAATACGAGAAGAATCCTAATGTGAAATTAAAGGCCTCACTCCAGCGCCCTTGCAGCCATATGTTAAAGCTGCAACGCCCACCTTATTTACCCCTCTGTCCATCACATCCATCCTCTCCTAATACCTCTCAAGGCTCGCTCCTGGAAATGGGATCTTTCAGGTCAGCCAGACCTCTCAACCTCTTTTGTTTCGGTGCATCGAATGCTTGGGCCAAAGTCAGTAAGTCAGTGGACAGACTCTCTTTGACTCATAGAGTTTGCATCAAGATTTTTGTGACTCGTTCACGTCGGCATCAACAGAACAGTGATCCAAACACTTTTCAAACTATGAGAGGTGTGTGGGTGTTGATGAAGTGATGGATTTGGGGGGATTTAAGCACACTTGAATTCCCTTTTATTACCACGTGGATTTCCAGGATGAGTAAAAAGCTAATGCAGGTTAACTGAGGAAAGAGTAAGTGAAAATAAAAGTTTATAAAAATAAAAAAGTTGGAATGTTTGCTGTTTGTTTGAATTTATGATGCCAGTAGTTCAAAATATAAAGCTAAGTCTTTCCATATATAATCAAAAATTAAAATAGACAGATTCCTTTATGTAGCCTATTGCAAAACATGGTAAAAACTGTATTTAAGCCAAAATTTTGTGTGAGAAAGTAGCCCTTTCCAAGAATTAAAAAAAAAAAAAATCCAATTCCCACCAAAGTAATAGACTCACAGGCTTTCCATAAGAATAGAGGATCTGCTCAACTAATTTTTTGCTTGAAGGAAGGGAAGAGTGCCATTATAATATTTTACTCTGAATATAAAATACCAGAATGACATCATACTTTGGGGAGATGTCTGAGCATATTTATGCGTGTGGCCGTCCATCTGTCTTCTGCTCTGCAAACAAAACCGAGAGGGCAGAGCCGAGGGCGGCCGCACGTTTATCTCCCGGCCGGTCCCATGCGGGCAGGAGGGGAGTGAGGTGCCATCCCAGAGCTTCGTGACCTCTCTGCCACCCCGCTTTGCCCACGCTGATAAATCCCCGTGTGCACATCCCGGGGGCACAGGCACAGGCTGACTCAGAGCCCGTCAGCTGCGCTCAGGACACGGCTCTGCTCCTCTGCCCTGCCCTGCAGCCACGCTCAGGCCCCAGCCACAGCCCCACAGGGCAGAGCTGCGGCTGCTCGCGCCTGGCCACCAGGGCATCCCTTCACGCCTCTCCCAGGAAATGAGGAATATGAAAATGTGCACCATTTTTCTTCCAGGCGTGGGAATTATCCTAAAGTTAGAGCAGCACTCCCGTGCCAAGACTGACCACGTCATGTATTATTCACGGCAGCCTTGTGAAATTCTGCTCAGCCACTCACCTGCCATGAATAATTTTGTTTGACAGGCAGGTTAAATACTTTAGCTTCCTGATCCTCCTCCTCCTCCTCACAAGGAAGGAGGGCAGTCGTGGGCTGCCCTGAGAGGCATCATGGTGAGGATGTTTAATGGAGGCTTCAGTGGAGTTCAACCCCGGTAGGCAAAGACTAAATTAAAAAAAAAAAAACCTTGGACCCAAGAGATTGGAGTGGGAAACGCACAGAGACAGAGACTTGACAGTCAAGACATGTAAACTCTTTGTGAGTGACCCTCTGAACGTCAGCATGCACTTCCCCCCAGGTCAGTTATGGAGAGCTCACCGGAGCTCCTCAGCACGTCCAGCCCGAGCCACGAGGGAAATAAGATGGAAAGCCGAGGAGCAGCTCGTGCTCCTGAGCCCAAGGTGGATGTCTCACCGGCTGAACATCTCTGGCACTGCCCTCTCTGTAAAAGCTTAAATGCAAGAAGTCTTTCTGAGACAAAAGGCACGGAGAGGAAATTGCTAAGTGTGAGTAAACAAGACAGCTGCATAGCTCATCATAACCCTAATGATGCTCCCTAAATCACACAGCCCATCACCTAGATCTATTGGCCACATTAGCAGACTGCTGAGTGTGGGAAACATGGAGAGGATCATTTTTAAAGGGTTTTGCGTGCAACGCTCATTGGAAACCCTTTGAGATGGAGTCTAAAGCAGATGGTGAAATGGGAAAATTATTCATGTTAATTCTTTAGCAGCCTAAAATAAATTTAGAGAATAATGAAATAATGAAAGCCCCATTCAGCCACATTTTTGCTTTTGCAGCAGTCATCAAGGTCCTAACAGGGAGGACCCAACACTGCTGCTTTCCGCACACAAAGCTGCTGCGTTAATTGTTTCACAGACATGAGAGCAGTAATATCCTGGAAAAAAATATAAGGTCATCCCCTTTCATTAGCTATTGTTCAACTGCCTGATGAAAGAACAAACAAGCTGAAATAGCAAATAAACCTCACAGTGCTGAATGCAGATCCCTTTCAAGCTTCCTTCACAGACGTTTCCTACAGAAAAACATCTGCTTTGAGCTTCTCATCCACTCCTCAAACTCTTACAACAACTGGGACAACAGTCCTAGTCCTCCACTTCACAGACCAGGAAACTGAGTCATTGCTTTCATCCAGAGGGGGAACAACAAAGTCAGGACTACAGCCTAGCAAATCCAATCTCAAGTTTTCCTGCTCATTTTGCAGGAGGACCAGCTCCTTGGGTGACCTGGTGAATCAAACCACCAAAGTCTCCTGAACTAAACAGTGGCCACACCACATAACATGACTGGTAGCCTGGGAGGTTTTCCTTCACCCAGATGATCCAGAGGATCTGAGGAACATGCCCAGGGGAACCTCATTCCCTCAGAAAGAAGTAATACAAAATTTTATTTACCATCTTAAACACATGAAGCAAATAAAGAACACCGCAGAATTCATAAGACATTTCTGTGTGAGCACAGCACAAAGGTCTGTGAACTGCTGAAAGCAAATGAGGGAGAATGTAAATGATTCATACTAAAAATGCTGAAGTTCACTCCTAAAATGACTGACACCAGCGTCACCCAGTATCAAGATACAATATTTGCAAAATTGAAATCTCTGGCTCAGTTTTTGCTCCTGACACTTTACAGCCCTGTTGCTTTCTGGCTATTTTATTTCCTATTAGTTTTTAGCACGGCAAGTAAAACCTACTGTAGTGGTTTAGTTCAAGGCTCACAACCCCTTGTAGGTGTAACCTGAGCCTCTCTGAGCACCTGTCCATGGTCCTGACGCGGTTGTAATTTTGTCGTCCCTAACGCACTGCAGCCAGAGTGCAGCGCTCACTCACACAGTGAGAGCTGCTTCATTAGTGGTTTTCCCACCAGGTAAGTGCTGGGATAAGCAGCCAGCTGTTTCAGTGGATAAACATCTGTGGACTTGCATCAGCTGGACAGACTGCGCTGCCTCATTCCCCAGAAGCCAGCAATGGTGAGACACCTCCAGCACCATCCAGGGCCTGCCTGGATTCACTCTGCAGCTCAGGCTCAGGGGCGAGAGCCACCAGTGGTGGTGGGAGCTGCTCCCACCCGTCTGACCCCTCCCAGGGCTCAAGAGGAGTCAGGGACTGTGGCTTGGGAAGATACCACACATCAGCTCAGCTCTGGGAACTGCATTTCTGCTCTTGGTCCATGGTTAGAGACAGCAAGGGGCACTCAGGAGAGCCCATGCTGACCAAGCCAAGGCACCCAGTGCTGGCCACACACAGCTCTGAAAGCTCAGCCCCCAGCCCCTTGTCTGTGCTTCAAACACCACTCCAGCAACACACTCAGAAAATCCCCTGGGCTGAGACTTTCCTTCCCTGCTCCCAAACGAGGAATCCTACTGGAATGAAGGACATGGGAGAAAACTTCCTCTGTGTTCCTTTGTTTCTTCCCAGCTTTAGCTGAAAGTTCTGAGCCCTGGAAAAAGCACAGCTTGGTAAAGGTCATGATCTGAATGCAGATTATTCATGGACATGAATTTATGCGATGAATTATTCTAAACACATCATTCAGCTGCTGTGGTGAGCATATATAGGATGCGCCTCTGCAGCTACTCTAAATACAAAGCAGGGCATTAAATAAGGACAGCATAATATTTTATTTGCCACAAATATGCTAATTCTTTAATTTTCAGTCTCTATGCCAGCTAGAAATACAACCTGAACAAGATAAGTTTTCTTGTGGCTGATTACTAGGTAGCTTATCAAAATTGCTATATTAGATTTTAGGCCCTGATTCAGTGTTTTCGTAAACTCTTATGCAATTTTGATCCCACAGTAATGGATTTTGAGTTGCTTACAAACATGTCAAGACTATCATCTGCCAGCCATGTCCCCATGCTGCTCATTATTTATGCCTACTGAGCAAGTTTATTGGCAGGTTTGTCAGAAAAAAGCAGTATTTTTTCTAGTGCTTTCTAAATAAATATCAAGAGGCAGTGAAGAACCAGCCATTTCAGTGTCTACACCAGCCTCCTGGTATATCTCCAGGTTCCTGGACTCCGGTTTACAGAAGTCAGACAATAAAGCCAAAACCAGAGACCCCTTGTCACTTAACACTTAAGTTTCACTCGTCCTGCTGTTGCTGCTGTATAAATCATTTTTAAAAGGCTGGTTTCTCTCACTGCGTCTCTGCTGAGCACAGGTTCCCACGGGGAGGGACCAGAGGCATCATTTTCAGTAGGGGCTGGGGAGGTTAGAAAATCTTATTCTGTGTGTTGTAGGTAGGTGTGGTTGGAGTTAATCGAATTACACAGGAATTACGGGAATGGTCTCCAAGGAGGAAGGCACCAGGCTTCGGTCCAAGAGGAGCAAATTGCAGCTCACCAAAGCCAGGAGGCTCAGGGATATCGGCTGGGGACCGCAGCGTGTCTCTCCTGCTCGGGGTGCCCTGCTCGTGGTTAATTACACCGACTTCAGCGTCCTGCCCAGTCTGGGAACTGCTGCAGGCTGAGCTGCAGCAGGTTCAGGAGCTGGGACAACACGGGCGTTCCAGCTCAGGGCCACCTCTGAAATCAGCAGCTCTGTGCAATCATCCCTTTCTTGACAAGTTATAAAAGTACCCCCAGAGGCTCTGAGTGTCTCGCGGTGTTTGTAACTCCTGTGGTACTTTGCCAGGACCAAGGAGGGATGGGAAAGTTCACTGTCACCACATTTCAGAGACAAATTTGCTGTCATCCCATGGGTCTTGTGACTGTTGTTAGATTTAGTGCTCGAGTCCAACATCAGCACAGAGAAGTTTAGGAGATGGGGAAAACAGAAAAACTATTTTAAAACAAGTGCAAGTCTTTGGATCTCCTGAACAGATAGAGCGCGTTGTTGGGTCAGGACAAATATTCAATTTGATTCTTATCTTATCCAAACTCCAAATCTCTTTTGTTATCAATTACTTTCCAAGGCACTGTACAAGTGAGTTCTGAACCTACATTTAAAAAACACAGAAATAAGAGTGCTCTTCTGCTTCCATCCCCAGGAACTAGCCCAGCCCAGACTCCCAAGAACCCTGGGGAACTTCAGACTCAGAACAAGCCAGAATGAAATTCCAAAACTGCAGAAATAATGCCAGTATCTAAACATTACAAGTAATTCTTCAGTCTTACAGGGCAGATCAATATCCAGGACTGGTCACACCAGCAGGATGGAACCCTGCTGTACAAGGCCAAGAGCATTCTTTAGATCTTTGTCAAAATATATTCGGGTATAAGGGACTGTTTTTCTCACATGTTCTCTTCACCATCCCATCCTACCACCTATAAAATTGCTTTTCCACTTATTCCACAAATGAGAGAAACCAAAACCAGCAGTATCTTAAGCCAGACATTTTTCTTGGCCATGTCCACTCCATGGAGCTAATTAGAAAGGTTTGATGTAATCAGCCCTTTGAAAAATACACATTTATTAAGTGAAAGCTGATCAGAAGAAAGATTGACTTTCATATGGTCTCTTGATTTTTCAAGAAAGAAGGTCAGAAAAATATTTTTAAAGTTCAAATAAAAAATGCTCAAAGTTAGATGAAGTATCTTCTTAGAAATGCACAAAAACATTAATTCTGTTCAAGTAAACAAAATTAATTGACATGCTGTTTTTCCACTCACAGCAGGGGGGTGACCACAAGTGGACAGCAGGGCAGATCCTCAGGATGCTCCCCCCCAGATCTGTGTTTTCTGTATGAAAGCATCCCTGTACGTCTCTGAGCTGTGAGCAAAATGTACTTTTATATTTAGAAAAGTAGTTTGGACTGACTAAAAGCACCTACACAAAAATTACCTGGGCCTTGTTACTACAAGGCAAGGTTGGGGTACAGAGTCACCACAACTTAAAAACATCCTTCCCCTGTGGCCAAAGCACCACCAGGTGAACGAATCTTATGGTGTCACAGTACATAGAGCATCCTCAAAACCTGCAGGGATACCATGGAAAACCCCAGCACAACAAAACACTTTTCCTGTTGGAAACATGAATGCCTGGGGCTTTCTCTTCTACATCCCAATTCTCCACTCACCATCTTTTACAGCCCAGAGACAGCATGGATCCAGTGGTCTTCAAGAAGGAAAACAGGAGAAAGGAAAATATTACCCCTTACACCTTTGTTGCTCCCAAACCTGCTGCAGCTCATTATTTCCTCAGCGAGTCCACTGCGTTCACACACATGCCAAGAGCAAGCCAAGGCCCCTGGGACTCTCCAGAGGACTCCTGGATGTTTGCAGGCACAAACACAGACCTGCAGCTTTCCACACGGAGGGGTTGGGAACAAAAAGGACAAGCCCAACAGATTTTGGATGCTGTGGGCCTTGGAACAAAACATCAGCTCCTGCAGTGGAGGCGGGTCCGAGAGCACAGACAGGTTTAACTCTCAGCAGGACGAGTTATGCTACAAAGGGTACACGTGGGAAATAAAAGACAAACTGAAAAATGAAACTGCTTCCAACAGCATCTTTATCCAACCAGCAGAAAACCAGCTGCTCAGCAATGGGCTTGGTTGACTCGGTTATTTGTGAGAGCTGGGCAGCCCAAACCCAGGGGATTCTACTAAAAATACTCCGAGCAGGGCAGCACGAGCGCCTTCAGCACAAGCACATTCAGCTTTGTTTTTATACAGGGAATGGGAAGGAGGAAGGAAACAAATATAATAGGAAGGAGCAGAACAGCAAAGCGAGATGGCAGCACAGGTGACAGGAAACAATTTATAACTTACTTGAGAGTCTTTTCTGAGTCATCTGTTCTGCAGCTCAGACAGCAGTGCAGGTCTGCCCGACTGTATTACACCCAGACACACAGGCACACCAACATTCCAAGCTGTTCGGAGCCACCTCTTTTCTCCTGGGATGTGGGAATGTTTCAACGAGCTGCATTCGTCGTGATTTGTTCCTGTGCTTAGAGTTGAACACAGGTGGTGGCAAAATTCAGATTATTATGACCAGACAAAAGGGGAAATGGCTGTAATTCAATGGAAAATTTTCTTAGAGTAAATAAATCAATCTGAGCTGAGGTTCACAACTCTTTGTCCAATATGTTAAACTCAGAAATAAAAACACAAAAGACTGTCCCTAAGACACATCTGCACCATTGTCCTGTGCTAACTGGAGAATGAGAGGCTTCAGCTCAACAAGCTCTGGCCTCCAGAGCTCTGGAGAAGTGAAACACAATGCTGCCATTCCCCAAGATCCTTAAAAAAATCCCAGGACTTAAATATGGGATTTGTTAGCTTGAGTGTCCCCTTAGAACTCATGAACCATCATAGAATCATAAAGTCATAGAATATTCTGGGTTGAAAGGGACCCACAAGGATCACCCAGTCCAGCTCCAGCCCTGCCCAGACCCCCAAACAGCCCCACCCTGGGCATCCCTGGCAGCGGTGTCCAAACACTCCTGGAGCTCTGGCAGCCTCGGGGC
>VYZQ01011061.1:40255-57328 GCA_013400655.1 Mystacornis crossleyi
GGTCTCACGTGGCAGTGGGACAGGAGGACACAGGTACCTGAGCACAGACCTTGGCTCAGGGCTGCTACTGCTGGTACCCACCGGCAGCGCTGCTGGAGCGTCCCCCAGCCCATGACCAGACAACAGCGAGCGTGCAGGTGACAGATTTTATATTTTCTGTTAGCAATGAAATCCAATCTCACGCAAATAATTGTGTTTGTTTTCCCCACGGGTTCCAATCAGGCATAACCAGCTATCGAAAAAGCCAAATGCTCATCAAATTTGCTTCTCCTCTCATTTCCAAGGCCGTCGGTTGCAAATTCTTCTCCTGGATCGGTGCTGCTAACTTAAATACTTGGTGTGTGCCAGTTCTCAGTGAATCAGACCCAAACTGGGGGGAACAGGTATCTTTTAACATAGGAACAGTAATTTTTAAACAGCATTTCTGTTACAATGACAGACAGGAAAAGCCAAGCAGTTCCAAAGCCGAGTTTGTGATACAGCTCAGTCTCCTGCTTAACCCCCAGGGAATTCACAGCTGTTTTAAAGGCTGCTGGAGTGTTTATTTTTAAGCACACGCCTCTTTTCCAGGCTAAAGGGACACTGGTGCCATGTGACAGCAAGGGCACCCCAGGCTGGTCCCTGTGGCAAGGCACCAGCATCACACCCAGTGCTGGGCTTGGGGCACCCAGGGGTGCAGCTGCCACCCCAAAATCCATCTCCCAGCTCCTGGCAGGAGATTTTGGGTGGTGGAGGGAGTGTTCCCTCCGCAGGTGCCGTGCGTGGGGCTCTGTCCCCCTCTGGTGACCGCGACACGCAAGGACAGAGCGGAGCCAGCCCGGGCGGCTCCGCGGGGACCTGGAGCTGCCACCGCAGGGCAGGACAGAGACATGGTCACAGCACGGAGAAGGGAGAGGGGGGAAAGAGACGAAATGAAAAAAAAAAAGAAAAACCAAACAAAAAACAAACAAACAAACAAAAAAACAAAACCCACCAGGGACACAAAGAAAAAGAAAAGAGGTGAAACAAGAGACAAAAAGACAAAAAAAGAGGCAAAGGGACAAAACAAGAGTCAAAAAGGAAAAGCAAAAGAGGGAAGGGGTTAGGGAAAGAGGAAGGAAAAGGGAACTCAGTGAAGAAAGACCAGTTAAAAAAAAAAAGCCTGATGCCTGATCAATAACCACATCAGCTGCTTGGGGTTGTTGCATTCTTTGTTTCATTTGGTCATTTGTTTGTTTGTTTGTTTGTTTGGGGGGTTTTGCCATCTTGAGAGAAATGTTGAGAATCAAATATGGGTGGATTTGGTTAAAATTGGGAAAAGAGCTCTCATGCTTGGCATGCTCCTGCCACTCACAGGCAAAGCTGCTCACACTCAGAGCAGCTTTTTAGAGCGGGTACATTTGTGTGTGTGTGTGATTTTGTTTCTCACAAGCAAACTCAAAGGCACTTTAAAAAGCATTTTAGAGATAAGTGGAGAAATAAGAGGAGAATTTTCCTAGATGCTTTCGCATTGCCTGAAATCCCTGGCATTTGGGTGTTTAGCTGTATTCATACAGAGAATGAGGAGGGGAAGTCAAAGGCCGAGCACAAAACCCTTTTGCAACTCAAGCAATCACCAGAGCCTCGCCGTCGTCGTCATCAGAGCTGAGATTTCACGTGACTTACATCATTTTTGTGGGATTAAAAGACCTCTAAGAAATCCCCGGGGCTCACAGCTCCTCTGATATCCTCTGCACCACACAGATGTGAGAGACACACAGAAAATGGGCAGTTTTTCAACTGGGTTTTGTGGGGTTTTGCATTTAGGGTTGCAGAGTCTTGTGAAATGACACTTATCTCCCTGTCTCCTTTTGCCTCTGACTTTTAGTTTAGAGGCAAGAGCCCAAGAACCAGACTTTGTGATCTAATTCTTCTGCAAATACGTCACATTCAGTTTTCCTTGAGTATTTCAGAGATGCTTCAAATGAAGTAGTTTTGTCATTGTTTGTTCACAAACAGTAAAAACCATTGTACCAGGCTTGGGTACAGCTTTTGTACAGGGAAAATGTTGACATTTGTGCCATCCCCCAGCCCTAACTGCTTTGTTGACATAATTATCCTGTCATTAAATCTGTCATTCGAAAGTTTTAAACCTTCCCTTGTGTTTGAAGCCACTTTTTAAAAGGACAACCTGCACGGGAGATGTCTGCTTTATGCTTCCATCATTTTTCCCATTAGCTTCAGCAGATCAAGAGGTTTTTCCTCCCTGGAAAGACAGTCCTGCAGAAACCACCGAGGGCCAGCACTGAAGGGGTGGCAAGGGCTCCCACTGAGAAATGTCACCTCGCCATCATCCCTACCCCGCTGCAGGGTCCCAGAGCTCCTCCAGGTCAGTGAGAGCAGCTCTGCAGAGCTTCTGGGAGAGCCTCCTTCAGACAGACCTGCCCTAGAACCACGAGGAACCAAGCTCATAGAACACAGCCCCAGAATCATAAAATCTCCTGAGCTGGAAGGGACCCAGAAGGATCATCAAGTCCAACTCCCGGCCCTACGCAGGACAGCCCCAAGCGTGGTGTTGCAAGGATTTGGTCATTCCCAGCCCACGCGTTCTGGCTGGCAACAAGGAGGTGCTAGGTTAGCTCCATTCATCCACACGAAACCTCAGGAACCAGCATTTCCCCACCCCTACTCATTTTCCCCTCACCCTGTCTGTTTAGAGCTGTGTTTGTTTGCTTTATGTGTCGTCTGGTGGTGTCCTCTAGTGGTTCCTTCCCGCACAAGAAACACCACCTTCCCTGGCTAAAATCGTGTCAGCTGCACTGCAAAAGCATTTGGGGGGAGGAAAACCACAAATTTTGACAGGACTCAAAGGAACAGCAAAATAGATGGCATTAAGAGTTATAGCAAAGTTCACTCTGTCCTAATACTAAGGAAAAGCTATGAAAGGTAATAAACAGCAGCACGACTCAATATTTTTGAAGTGATGGCTTTCTATAAATAAGGAAAAAAAAATCAGAAATGGCCAGTAGAACTATTAATTAAAACACGAAAGCAGATAAATAATGAATAGCGGTGTCATGTATTCATTAGGATTCTACAAATGAAAAATATCTCTCCCGGTTATTCCTTTGATGAATTTAGCCCAAATATACTTGAACTGCAACATGAAAAATTCAGGATGCTCGTATTTCATTCTGTATCAGCCAGTCTCAGATCCCCAAATCTCAAAGCCAAGAATTGCAAGTGTCTAAATCCAACACTGATACCGAGCTTTTCCTCTGGCCCTGGACAGCCGTTTCACCTGCTCTAAAGAATGTCTCTAATAGAATCATGGAATCACAGAATGCTTTGGGTTGCAAGGGACCCCAAAGCTCATGTCATTCCACCCCTGCCATGGGCAGGGACACCTTTCACTGGCAGGGCTGCTCCAAGCCCTGTCCAGCCTGGCCTTGGGCACTGCCAGGGATCCAGGGGCAGCCACAGCTGCTCTGGGCACCTCATGCCAGGGCCTTCCCACCCTCACAGGGAAGAATTTTTCCCTAATGACAGCAATCTGTGCTCAGCACAGTCCCATCAGTGGACAGGAAGTATTTTGGGGCTCTGTGAAGCAAAGGAAGGATGTAGAAGCAAGGATGCAAATCACTGCTGGAAGGAGAGTGAGAAGAGAGCTGCAGGCTCGTGTCTCCCAGGTACATCTCCATTTGTGCAAAGTAGATTAAAGAAAGGAAACAATGGGTTAACCTCCTGTATTATATAAATACATTTAAAATAAGTCTACTGAGGTATAGATGTATAACACAGTAATGTGGATTTTTTGTTAAAATGTTTTCTAAAAGCACCTAAGAACCAGAACCCAGCAGGACACTGAACTACTGGCATGCAATCCTGGGGCCCTAAGACACCTCAACACCAAAAAGAAAATCAAAACCCAAAACAACAAAAAGCCAAAAAAACTCTAAAATAACCCCCGCAAAAAAAGACAAAAACACCCCAACAGCCCAACCTCAAACCAACTTCCAGGTCACTATTCTACAATACAAAGATCTCCAAAGCACAGTGCCTTGTTCAGGTCAGTGGTGATTGCTGTCACACGCTGGCCCTCCCCCCCCCCACCTGTGGGTTCAAGGCACTCCCAGGGCTGGAGGAGGAGGACAAAGGGTCCCCCAAAGCCTCCTGCCACAGCCAGGGCCTGTCTCAGCCCAGCAGCTCTCCTTGCTCACACAGGAAACCTCTCCTCTAAACATTCCAGCGGAGTTGCTGCAGTGTACCAGCAGCTGTTAATAAAGACACGCTTTCCCCCGGGCTTTGTCAGCTCTGCACTTCAAAGCTCATTTTACACACAGGCCGTGTTTCAAAAAGCGAATGTTAACATGAGCTCTTTAGTCAGCTGAATAAAAGTATCAGGAACCCCCCTCTCCATCTCCACCAAATTAAGAAAAACAACAACAAAAAAATACCCTCAAACTCTTGGCAGCCTCTGATGGAGTTGACAGGAACACACCCTCTGTGGGGTGGATATAAATCCCGAGCTCTGTGCATGTGATTTTTTTTCCACTGCAAAATAAAATATGAGACTGGCTGTCACAGGCCAAGGAATAAGGATTAATAACCAACATTCCCAAGGGATATTTGACGGTCTCAGCTTCCATTAAACACAGGTTGGTACTGATACAGGCTGAGAATTGCCTCAGACAGGTGAGAATGCAGCCCAGACAGGTGATGCCCATCTCCTGGTGGGTTTTTATCTCATACCTCTTTTTCAGATTGCTCTGCAGAGGCCAATGCTTCACTCTCTTCTCCACCACTCAGCAAACAATTACTCCTGAAGCCATGAAATCAAAAGAGAATTAAAATAAAAATATATTACTAGCCGTTACTTGGACAGTTAATTACAGTTAATTAAACTTATATTTACTGTAATTACCGAATAATTTATATCACCATGGAGGTGACAGAAACTGCATAAAGAAATGAAAAGGATTTAAAATTATTTTAAGTGCTTGGAATGTCTGAGAAGCATTTTGTGAGATACACTGACAGAATCTAAATTTAATTATAACACTAAGTTATCTTAAGCTCAGTTTGGGCTAATATTTTTCCTAGCAATTAGAAAGCAGTTGATGATGCAATTACACTTTCATGTATAACTTTTGTGCAAGCAATGTAATATTTTATTAAAAAATAATCGGAAGACATAACATGTGAGAAGTAGTTATATTCATTTTTTCTATCATTTTCCCCAGACACACTTTGTAGCCCCAGTGCAGGTCTCTGCATAACAAAAAAGGCAGGGTGAAGTGGGAGAAAAGGGAAGGAAAAGAGTCAAGACAAGCAATTAATGTATGGTAACTCTTTTCAGAAAGGATTATCCCAGCCTCCATCTGAGGGGTGTGCAGTTATGGGGAATATTAAATGAAAAACAATATCACCCATGGGAGTAAGAAGATTAAAAGTCAAAGAAACCACAGAAAAAAAATTAATGACATTTTGTTTGTTTTCCAAATCTCACAATTTAAAGATCATGATTCAGTGGGTTGTGGGGAAGGTTGGCTTCTTTTTGTTGTTTCCTACTTTGTTTCCTGAGCTGGTGGCACTGCAACTTTGGAGCAGCAACCAAAACCCCTTTGGAAAAGATTTTCTTTGGACTCAGCCAGGGCCAGGCTGCCTTCCTCAAACATCCAGGAATCTGCCCTGGCTCCACCGTGCATCCTGTGGGAACCAAACTGATCCAGCCGAGCCAGACTGGGGCCTGGGACAAGAAAGGCAGAGGGGGCATTTGAGGCGAGATCCAAAGGAAACAACTCTCCAAGTCCCCCTGAAGCTGGACTATTCTTTCCAAGAGCTGGCAGGCTGTACCAGCTCTGCCTCCCACTCCCTTTGCTTTTGCTTTTCCACTTGGACCAGACTTCCAGCCGATCTGGTGGGCCAGGATGCCCAGCCTGTCCAAATGCCAGTGAGCTCTGAAAAGGGTCATTCAGATAATTAACAACAGCCAGAATATGAATAGTTAAGATTTATCAGTGGATCAGGAATTAGCAGATGAAAAAACCCCAAAGACCTCAGCATCACTCACCACTAATAAATGTTTCTCTCTAGAAAATGTAAATCAAATGCAAAGAAGCATTCATTATCATCCATTATGGTCCTCCTGTACCATCTCTCCCTATTGTACCCTGGGACTGCAGGGTCCCAGAGGTGCAGCAGTCTATCACTTCTCTGGGAAGGAGCAAATTCTCCTTAAATCTTTATCCCACACTGGCTTCCCCTGCTCTTCTGCAGCAACTGCACCTCCATTGAATTCTCTAACATTGCTGTTGACTTCCACAATCAGGAGAGAGCTTCAGGACCACATAGCCAAAGGCAGGAATCTTCAGGGCACTCCAACAGTCTCAGGTCTGTTTTACTGAAAGATGCAAAGTATTATAAAATATTTAAGCAGCCATTTAACCACTGAGGCTCAGGGGATGCCATCAGCTTCAGTGGTAGAGCCTGGAAACCAACACCAGGCCCCTCTCCAGAACTGCCTTTAGGCTTGCAACCCCCTGGATCATTCCAGCATCCCCCCACTGCAGGTGCAGGCAGCCCTTCCTCCAGGAACCATCAGCTGAGGGCTGCAGATCCTCCCCAGCAGGTCTGGGGGTGCAAACCCCACACGATCAGAGCATCCTTTGGCAGCTCCAGTTTGCTAATTAAGCACTGCTCAGCCTGTGATTTGGCAGATGTGGTGCTGGGCAGGTTCTCCATCTGCTGACACGAGTATCCCTGCTCTGCAATTCACATGGAAGGAACAGCAGAGGGTACCAATTCTGGTCACTTTTGTTTACTGCAATTTACAGATTTAAGTATCTATTTAATTGAGGGGTTATTGTGGCTCTAGAATGGCAGTGCTCAAGGGAAAAAATACGCTGATTGACCACAATAAAAAGAACCCTAGCATTTTAAATTCTAGCTGTTAAACAGAATACCTAGATTTCCATGTCTTCTCACAATATACTCCTAAGTATACTCCAGTGTACTTGGAAATAGACAGTTGTTTTTACCATGGTTAATGGCCAACACTCAGGTTTGTTAAAGCTGAGTAGAAGAGGAGCAGCCAAACACCCTGACCCCTGTGCCCTGCAGCAATTATTTCTTTCCCCTTCATGCTCAGAGATGTGACCAGCTAAAAAGACAGGGAAGTCATGTAGGGAGCAGATATGATGGGTAACTAGGATGGAAGCACCAACAAAATGTTCAGAAATTGTGCTGGCAGAAGTGCCTGGAGGCACAGGGCAGGTATGGAGCAGCTGAGGTGGATTGACAAGGAAGCACTGAATTGTGAGGAGAATAAGGCAGGGGACAGTGAGCATGAGCATGAGCACGAGGCCAAGTGGAAGGGCAGTGCAGGGCTCGGGGGAACAGCCTGGGAGCAAAGAGAGGAAGAAAAGTGGAGAGAATCAGAAGGAAATGAAACAAAGCAGAATGTTCAGAGCAAGGAAGTGAAACGAGCCAGCTGTGCTCTCCACAGGCACCAGGTGAGCTGCACCAGCCAGGGTGACCCCAGCTTGAAAGCATAGACCTGATGGTGGGGGGGCAAACCCAGGATGCAACAGAGCACCGGCCCCCTTGGATACACATCCTCAACATTCCTCACTGAAAGGGTGGTCAGGCACTGGAACAGGCTTCCAGGGAGGTGGGCAGTCACCATCCCTGGAGGTGTCCAAGGAAAGGCTGGATGTGGCACTCAGCGCTCTGCTTTGGCTGACAAGGTGGGGATCAATCACACTGATGGTCCTGGAGGTCTTTCCCAACCTAAATATCTCCGTGGTTCTGTAACAGCAGTGCAGTGCACCTCAAGTAACACCCCAACTAAATCCCAGCAGCTTCACGCGCTGCCTGCAGGGAAACCCTCGGTGGCGGGAGCACCCAGAGCACACAGAGCCCAGGCTGCTCCAAAAGGCAGCGTCCCTAAAGGAGATGGAGACTCGAGAGGCTGCTCGAGATGGGAGCTCGAGATCCTGGGATTAAACCCGGAGCGGCCTCCAAAAGTGACTGTGTTATTTACAGGGGGAAACCAAACCCACAAGCACCGTTTCCTTTATTCACTCACCCAGCAGTATTTGGGGTTGACACCTTCCTACAATCAGGCAGTTGCTGACTTGTCCTCTGTTTCCTCATGTGAGGTTTTCTCACGCACATTTTGTTAGGGAAGCCAACCAAATACTTCCGATTTTTCAAATACAACAAAACCCCAGGGGCTGTACGGAGAACAAGAGGCTCCAGTGAACTCTTGAAATTAAGTGTGGGAATGACCTGAACAGCAGCTGGAAGCACTGGCAACAGAAAACATTTGCAGGCAAAGGAATGATGAGACAGGCATTTTAAACGACTCCAACCTTATCTGAATGAAGGTCTGAGGAAGAGTCAGGAGAACTTATTCTAACAAATAGGAACAGATTGCTGAGGGATGCAGTAGCTTTTCCATCATTTCATATCTTTCAAGAAGATTGAATTTTATGTACACATACACATATTTTTATACCAGGTCAACCAGAAGTTTTTGGGGTGGATACATCAGTGAGTGAAATCCTATGACTTGTGTCAGTCAAGAAGTTAGCCTGGGTAATAACATTAATTTCCCTGCTTCTCTTAAAAATCTATGGCTGAACTGATAACTTCATTTGGAATAGGAAAAAAAAAAGTCTTCATTTTAATTATAACAGTAATTCAGCCTATGAATGTACTGAAATCCAAGACAAAACTATTATACATTAAATAAGAATATACAACCACTGAAATTTAAGTAGCATTTGATTGCAACTGTAAATAAATTGTGGGATGCTATATCACCATTTTAAAAATCCACTATTTTTACCTGATAAAGAATATGAGCCAAACAAGAATCTGAAATCTCCCAAATTCCAGAGGCAATACATAGATTTTTTACAATGAATTCCTTTGAAAAAATACTGCCTGTTTTAATTAGAGAGAAAAGTTTTCTGACACAAAACCAGTTCCACAGGTTGAAGAATTCTAAGAACTTTTCATACTTGCCCACTTTGAACTTGTTCAGAATTTTCAAGTTTCCTGTTCTTTTTCTGTATGCTTTTGGGAACTTTGGCTGTCTCTGGTGCACATCAGCTGGGGTAGCACAGGGGTCACCATGAATCCTGAACAGTTTCACAGAGCATAAAATTTAACAGACCCAAGGAATATGATGGCAGGGGCCATAAATATAAAAATTAACTAGGGGAGCACTCTGCCATTAAACAGGGATCAAGGAACAAGCTAAAAAGCTGGCAGGGGATCAGGAGGCTGTCACAGTAATTGAGGTGATTAGTGAACAGTGGTGATGAGTTTGCTGGCTCTCATGGCCACCCGCTGCCTGAGCTCATGGGCCATGCTGCCTTTGGGCTGTACAGCCCTTCTCTGCCTCAACACGTGTATTTCTGCAAGTGTACAGCACCCAGGAGCTGCAGTTTATGTCTGCAGAAAAGCTCAGGCTGCCATGAGGATCCCAGAGCAAATCCCATTTTATTAACACACATCTAAGCTTGCCCTGTGCTCCCCAGGTTTGAAAACCTGGCTGAGAAGTTTGTCATTAGAAAGTTAATAGGTGAGGCAAGTTCAAAAATCTGGAGTTCTCTTACTGCCTGGCCAGTTCAAAATCAGAGTTATTTGGAAAATGTAGCCCCCTAAATGTAATTTAGGGAGATAAAGTCCCAGCTCTCCAGAGCCCTCACCCCACAGCACTGAGGAGCTGCAAGACAAAAGCTCCATCCTCCGTGGTGCTTGGAATGGCACATCCCGACCCAGCAAGGAGCTGCACAAAGTGAAAGGACTGAGAACAAGAACATCAGACTGAGATACAAAGTCCCAGAGTGGCTGACAGGATACAAAAAAAGAAAACAGGACTTGCTTGAAAACAGAGGCATGCCCAGCCTGGGAACCACAGGGCAGCAAACAGTAGGAAAACATGAGGAAACAATAGGCAGAGAGTACGAGGGTGGTGAGGAGGTGGATTTTAGCCTCTATTCGGATAGATGAAGGATGTTTAGATGAGATCCCAGTTGTCAGATCACAGAGGAAGGAAAAAGTGAAGAATATTACCCAGGAGAGCACAGTGGTTGCTCCACAAGTCTCCTGTACCCTACTGAATTTCTCTTCTGCAGCCAACATAACTAAATAACCCTCTTCCAGAGCGAGGAAAGAATTCTATTTCTTTCTTTTTCCAAATGGTAAATCAGGATGTTTAATCAAAATATCCATTTGTCAGTCCAAATAAAGCTCTGAGCATCTTTTCAGAGGAAATTAGGAGGTCTCAGAAAGCTGCAGCTGGCCCAAGAGACCCCTGTACCAAGAGCCAGTTTCCCAGGCTCCCAGTCAAGGACATAGTAAGATTTCTTAACTCCCAGACCATGTAAGAGACGACAACATCTTTTCCTTGTTTACTGTGCTAAAAAACAGTCTCTGAAGAAGACACCTTGCTCTCTTGATGCATTAGCTTTCATTTCTGGTATAACAATTTCCTGTGCCATGTTTAACACAGGGCTTTGTTCTGCAGGACATATCTTTAAGATGTGTCAGTGGAATTTGGGACTCACCCCATGAAAAGCAAAAGCCCATCAGTGCAAGGCAGATGCAAATGAAAGCAGAGGAGAAATGCTCACACTGCAACGAGCTTTATCAGTATGAAGAGGGGCAACAGCACCCCTAACAGTCTAAGGCACCTCACAGCAGTGCCTGGCCACTGCTCAGCGCCAAGGTGAGCAGTGCTGTTACTGAACTCAGGGGCTGGAAGGACTTTTCCAGGCTCACCCAAAAATCCTAGAGAGGAACAAGAGGATCAACCCTGCCTCTTCCTCTAGGGAAAGGCACTCCCTTCCTCCTTGGTACTACACACTCTCTCACACTCTGAAATTATTCTCTCTGCCTCATGCTGCCTTTCCAATTTTATAAGTATAAAACATTGCAATTTATCTTTGACATTAAGAAATTTATTTTTCAGCCATAATATGTGTATGTACATTACAACCACGTTTTCCGTGAAAACTCTCTCTTGCCGTGGCCACCCAATGTCCCAGAGCTTTTCTCCACTTTTCCCTTAACACAGAGCCAAGGCTGGGCTCTACCTCAGACACTGAGGGCACTTCAGGGAAAGGTGTTTTATGTTCCAGTGGCAGCCTCTGAACAGATGCCAGCGCTGAGCAGTTACAGTGCAAGTCCACAGTGATGCTGCACCTGCCAGTGCCATAAACCTGCAGACAGGGTTGACTCTGAAATAAATAAAAAAACAACCACAAAACAACAACAAAAGAAAGCAAGCTGAATATGTGGTGTGTTTTACAACTCTCAGGGAGAAAGAGGAGAGATAATAAATCTGGGAGCTAGTAGCCACAGCAACAAATTGCATTTCTCCTCTGGATGGCTTTTCCCTTCCAATCAACAGCAATTACTGGGCACCTTAGGGTAATACAACAAAGTTTATGTTGCTTCTATGGTAAAGTTCTTTTCCCAAGACTAATTTATTTCATGTCTGCAAGGTGCTGATTCATTGCAGCACATTACTGAGGGTCTGATCATGACAGCCAGTGAAAACACAGAGAAAAGCCCTGGACACAGTTCATCCTGCTCTGTTGGTTGGGGCTTTTTCTGTTACCAATTAAATCCCAGCACACTGAGCTTGGGACAGTGATGTCTTCCCTGACTCCTAGAAACAGGGGAAAGGAAGCAAAGATAAAAGCATCTGGGGGATGCGCTTGGGGGTGAAAGGAAATGTAGGCTCGTACCTGACAACATCAGTCTCAATAAAGGTTGAGAAACCAGGAGTGTGCTGCTTGAAAAAATAATAACGAAGGAATAGCTGTGCTTCCTTCTGCTCTTCAAGGCTGCCTCCAAACCACTCGAAATTCTCTCTGCACCACTGCAGTGCCATCAGGCCTAAAAAGGGGCTAGGAATCTGGGTTCCATGGCTTTTATCCAAAGGAGCTTTGTGAAGAGCTGATGTTGATGTGCTTTCAAAACATCCACATGGATACATGACAATCAGACATCTCCACAAGGTGCAGCACATATTGCTCTGTCCTAGGGCATGGCACAGCCATGGGAGCACTTTCCCCTGCCCTTTGAAAGGGCTTTAAAGCAGAAGCTAATGCAGAAGGACAGAGCGAGGGCTAAACCACACATGGCAGAGCAGACCCTCCCCACTCCGATGTGACCCAGAACTTGGATTTTAACCACATTTGCTTTTGCTGCCTTTTAGGCCTTCAAGACTTTCTGTTTTCCTGCAGGTGCCAAGCTCCCAGCTGGACCCGACAGCGCGACAGCACACTGCAGGCAGGTGCATTCATCTGGCTGGTGGGAAAAGCGGTGGGAAATCCTGCTGCCCAAAAAGCAGATTTATTGCCCCTGAAGCAAAGTCCCTCCGAGCCAGCACAGCTCCCAGCACACTCTCAGCAGGCAGGGGCAGCCCTGCAGGGTGCCATGAAGGCACTGCCGCTCCTAACAAGAAGGCAGCAGTGGTGGAAAGAGCCAGCCCCTCACCGCGGCCCATGATGAAAGTTGACAGAAGGGATTAGTCTAGTTTTCCAAATATTTTGCAGGGAAGCTGAGAGTCCATCTCTGTGTGAACCAGGATGTGAATGCCAAGCGGGATGAAGAGCTTTGTGCTCATATTGAGCAGCAATCATGTCCTGTCAGGAACTACAGTGAGCAGGAGACAAGCAGTGGCTGGGTGACACAGCCACACCAGCATCACCTGTGACAGCTGGACATGGGACTTTATTTTCTACAATCACATTCTCATGATGCCTATGAACCCTGTACAGCACCTCTCTCATCCTCCCATGATCTCTAAACATGTTTGGAGCTGGAGGGGTCCATTCATCCCTGTCCACTGGCTCCCCTCACCATGCAGAACAGACCACCTGGAGGTACCTTGTCTCCTTTTTGGTGACACACACATTGGGTCCACCAAACACAAGCTTCACCTGGCTTTCAAAAACCTCTTTCTTTGGCCAGGACTGCCAGAATGGATCTCTTCTTTCTGCTGCCTCTTATTACAATGACTTATTTTCATGCTATATTTGCCAAACACTCTGAGTCCTCCAGGGAAAAATGTGACACTAACCTCCATCAGGGTCCTGGAAATACACCCAGTGCAGCAATACAGAGCATACAGAAGCCTCTTCCCCATCTGAACAGGCTCTTCAATCTACCTGCATCCAAGTAATATTTTTCTGCCGAAGTTTGCTACCTCTCTCTCCAGATTGTTAGCCTGCTTTTATCTACTCCCAAAGCACCCCACCTTGCTGCTGCTGAAATTAATAGATGTTTATACCTTTACATTCAACGGGATGAAAATTAAGCCCTAAAAAAGCCAGACAATCACACTGCAGTCCATATTCATGTAGGGAATGCTGCAGGCAGGATTTAAAAGGACCTTCCATTTATCTTTGTGCTGCCTGGGCTCCATCTGCATATAATTGCTTATGTCTACAGACGCTGCAATGCTCATCAAAGGCTGAATTCTTACCCACAGTAGCTCTCCCTTTCAACTGGCAGGAAATTCTCATTGCTTTACAATCCATATGCAGCAATTTAGCATTTAATAATTCAAATTGTAACATGATACTTGATGGAAAACAGTCATTATGGATTTATAACACAATGCAGGTAGCTGAAGTACACAGATTTCAGTGTTTCAGGAAATGGGTGCTATTTTCAAACAGAGCTAATCCTATAACAAAAAAAAATCTCCATAGTATTATCCATAATCTCTTATTGTTGCCTGCATCTATGGGGTTTGGTTGATTCCCTCTCCCTTCTTTTTAATGTTCAAACAACTGAGTTATAGCAGAACATTTTTCTACACTACAAAGCTTATTTACATACTGTAAATAACTGTGAATGCAATAAAATTGTGGTACAAATAACATGAAATAATGCCTCAATTTGCAGTTGTTTTACATCAGCATAGTTTATGGCAGTGTTTACTGTAGACTTTGGAACAAACAAATAAATAAATAAAAAGGACAAAGAGAAAGAATAAAACTTCTCTATCCCCCACACCCCAGCAGGGCCACTCACCAGCACTGAGGTCACTCATGGCTTGAATAACATTAAAAATGAGAGACATCATATGATCCCTTCCAGCACCTGAAGGGAGCCTACAAGAAAGATGGGGAAAGACAATCTACAAGGGTCTGGAGTGACAGAGCAAGGGGAAATGGATTCAAATTGACAGAGAGCAGGTTTAGATTGGATATTGGGAAGAAATTCTTCCCTGTGAGGGTGAGCAGGCCCTGGCAGAGGGTGCCCAGAGCAGCTGTGTCTGCCCCTGGATCCCTGGCAGTGCCCAAGGCCAGGCTGGACGGGGCTTGGAGCAGCCTGGGACAGTGGAAGGTGTCCCTGCCCATGGAATGAGATGAGCTTTAAGGTCCCTTCCAACCCAGGAGCTTCCTGGAACAGATAGGTCAGGAGAAAGTTTTCTCTAAACTCTCTTTTCCTCCTCACACTTCAGAGAGCCAGAACAGAGCCTTGAAATGATGGAGTGCAGTTTTCTCCTGCTTTTAAGCACACACTGAGATGTAAACAGTCGTTTCCAAGAGCTTAAAACCCCAGGGAAGCAGATAATAAGCAATTACTCTAACCAGATAGCACTGCTGTCTAAAAATTAATTTCTGTGCTAGCATCCCACCCCTAAAGTTTTAAACTTCAAAGCAGAGCATCTTCTGAGAGAAGATACACAGGTGTACAATTATGTTTCCTAGACTTCTGTCTCTGTCTGCTCTGCTGGGACACTTAATCTGCCCACTGGGAGCAGAGGCAGCCCACGAGAGCCCATCCTACACACTCCCTGGGCACATGTACCTTCAGACAAGAGCTGCTGCTGAAGTCGAAGGCACTACACTGATTGAAGCAAATTGATCTTGCCACTGCAGCATTCCTGACACGCTTATTCCCACTACAGATTTCCTTTCTTATCTCTGCCAGTGTTTACAAATCAATTTATTGGGGTTTTTTTCAGAAAAGGACTGTTCTCCTCAAGATCTGCTCCGGCACTGAGCTGTGCAGTGTCCTCAGAAACCACTGAAATGGGACAATGGAGCCAGAAAAGTTGGAAGAGTCAGGAACACAGCCACAGGAACCTGGTTCCTCCAAGCAGCTCCTCTGTTCCCCACACCGAGGGCCCAGGCAGCAGTGCCACAGCTGACACTGATCCTGCAGGGCTGCTGGCCCCCAAGGAGAGGCTTCACCTTCACGGCTTCACACCATGAAGGATATTCCTCCCCCTTTCTCTGAATTCAGAGATGTCATCCAGAACAACGGCATCAAGTCTTACTGGTCAATGTTATAGAGTCACAGAATGGTTTAGGTTGGAAAGGACCTTAAAGTTCATCCAGTGCCACCCCGTGCCATGGGCAGGGACACCTCCCACTGTCCCAGGCTGCTCCAAGCCCCGTCCAGCCTGGCCTTGGGCACTGCCAGGGATCCAGGGGCAGCCACAGCTGCTCTGGGCAACTTCCCTCCAGTAATACTCCTCAGGAAAAGAAGAGCAGTTCTAGGGTTTCATGCACTCTTTTTATTTCATTCTATTTAACCATGAAGGATAATCAAATGAAGATAAAGAAACCATTTTAAACAGCAGCACTTTGGGTTTACGGGACTATTAGTTGGGTGTTATTTATAATAAATGATCCCATCCTGGTCAGTCTCTCTTACATCTGGGGTACTCTGAGACATCTACAAATGTACCTACATAATCATCCCAGGCACCCAGAGACACCTTTTATCATTTATTTGCTGACATTTTCTCACAGCAAAATGCCGAAAACAAACATTGGGTATCTACATATGGATTTAATGTCTACCTTAATAAATCCTTACATTTGGAAACTTGTTCCACAATTACTGTGTAGTCCTTCAAACAGAGATTGAGAGGTAGCTCATTTGTAGGGATTCAGTAAATATATTTTGAAAAATATCTATTAATTTGCGAGACACTGGGAAAAAACCTCCACACCAGCTCTTCTCCCAAAGCCCACCCTGCTGTTCTATTCCCTGCTCCTGAACATTCACCACTGAGTGGTAACTGGGAACTGATTTAGCAGTAAGTTTGAACCCTGAGATCTCATATTTTATGTCACTTGCCAAACATTCCCTTACATTTTTTTCTTGCAGCTCAGGATGTTTTCTATCCTTTATTTCAATTAATGATGTCATAGTCAGTATATTCTCCCAACAAACTCTTAAATTAACTATCACACTCTTCCTTCAATTTTTCATTCACAGAAGGGAAGAAAAAATAAGCCCAGCAATCTGATGCACTTAACTCTTTATGATTTCAAATAACAGCCAGAAAAATGACTGTAATGTTTCACCAGTCCCACCATTTAGCCAAAAAGCACACTGTACATCTTAGTTATGTCATGTTTTATTCCTCAGCCTATGAAGATGCTGCAGAGTGATGCATCCAGGATAAAAGAAAAACATATAAAAAATGAGAAACCAGCAGCAACTTGAAGTCGGGGATTTTTCTGTTGCTTAACACCTCCACAAATAACCTTGTTCTTTTCCCTCCTTTTAAAAACAAAGGTGCAACACAGGGAAATAAAAAATGCCATCTGAAGCTTTTATTTCCAAGCCTGTGGAAGCAGTAGTTTTTCATCCTGAGCTCTCTCCCTTCTAATCCCTGTCACGTCCTGTCCCTGCGGGCGCTGACTGACAGGGCGCTGTCTGCATTCCCTCCACGTCCGGGGGCAGGTGAAACCTTGCCCCAGACAAACAGGCTGCAGGCAATTTCCCCTCAGCACCCTCCATGTGAAATATTTACAGATAGCCCTCTTCGTGATTGGACCACCAAGGGCGGAAAAACAGGTGATTCCAACTTTCCACCACCTCTTTTCCAGCTACTTTTTCTCCCTCTTCCCCTTTCACATCCTTTCCTGGTCCTCTGTTTCCTTGGGCTTCCTAAAGTTTTCTCCCCAGAATCTCCTGCATCAATTCTGCCATCCAGCATCGGCCTTTCCACCTCCCACTCTACCACCTTTTGTTCATTTATTTTGAGGGAGACTTTGGGTTTAAGTTAAAAAAAAAAAAAAAAAAAAAAAAAAAAACAAAAAAACCACAAAAAAG
>VYZQ01011064.1:9964-20705 GCA_013400655.1 Mystacornis crossleyi
GACTGAACCCCTCACTTATACTACAGCCTTGACAAAAATGCATTCAGTTAATCCACACAATGTAGAATAATCACCTCAAAAAGTAATTCGTTTCTTTAAAAACTAGAAGAAAAATAAATATAGTGCAGTAAAATTGTTGAGTAGAGGAATCTATCTGGACATTTCACAAAACATTTCATTATGTTGATAATTCCCAGAAGTGCTCTCAAGAGTGCTTTAAGCTGAGGATTACTGCACTGGATCTGATGGACTTTTTTTGTAGCCCCTTTAAAAGGCAGTGAACCGTTTTTCTATTTTATTTAAATAATGCCCCTTAAAATGGATTTTTAGAGGTATAATAACTCCTTAAGAGTCAGTTATGCTAAACAGTTTCTCTTGATAGAAATGTTGTAAAACTCGTTAACTGCACAATTTCAGATGCCGGCTTGGTGAACACTAACTGACATGTGAATGGCCAGAGTTTGTAAAATAAATTGAAATAGTTGTTGTATCACACAGCTAGCAATGCACAAGCTGTAAGCCGCAAGGGGCTCAAACCTGACAGAAAATTACTTCAAGATGAATGAGAAGTGCTTGTTTCTCTTTATTAGTTTTTAGAGAACAATGAAAATGTTGAATTGTTTACAGAAGGGTTGATTAAATGTGGTCAGTAGGGCCATGTCCCTACTGCTAACTGTTAGCCTTCCCAGCACCCAGCCTCTTCCCTCCACCCCATGCATCTTCTTATAGACTATAATGGTCACACATCTGTGTGTGAAATGTGCTCATTTTGACATTCCTCTGCTGCTCTGAGCTGTTGAGGCCTTTGTTAGGTAAAACACTGTTGTCAAGCCTAACAAGCAGCTCATGCAATTTGCTGGACACTGCCACAGAGAATAGCCCTGCTATGAATTGCTTCAGCATCTAACAATGCTTGGTTCAATATCAAAATACATATGCATTTTTTCCTTTGTTCAGCCCTGAAACTTTCAATATTTTGAAGAAATACATATTTTGCATTTTAAAAAATCTGAAATGGGTTTGACATCACACCACACTTGTTAAAAACAAAACATTTGTTTTATTCTTTTGTTGTATTACGATGGAAGGGGGAAAAAGAGACTAGTTGTCCTTTTCTGAGCTAAATTCACTTTCTATGTGGTACTAAGGGCACAAAGGGGAGATGCATCGTGGCACAACATATTCTAGCAGATTATCTGATCTGCTTTCAAAGCAATTCAAATTAAGGCCACTTTAGGAGAAGTGGTATTTGCACAATATGGCAACAGAAAATGTCCCTTTGAGGCAGTGACTTTAAAAACAACTTGAAGATCAGGTTCACTTAACAGCAATCAAGACAGTAAAAACCACTGTGTATGTTACTATGACTGTTGAACAAAATTTTCTTCTTTTTTTTTTCCCCCTTTCCACCCTATTCCATAGCCTTCATCCCTTCCCCCTCTTCCCCAGAAGAAAAATCAACCACTACTGTGCAAGGATTTGAATGCTATTTGTGGCAATCTGTCACTTTGCACAGTGTTCCGCCCTGATGTGAAAGCAGGATTTTCTTTTTTTTTCTATCAGTAGAACATGCTTTTCCAGGCCTATTATGCGTATAAACAATGGCGTATGTAATTACCTTTCTGGGGTGGCAATTATTTCTCGGCATAAAAGTTGAAGTTAAGGCAATCCATCCTGCTGCCCCCCACCTCCAAATAAAGGATCTTCTAAATATTAAACAAACAAAAATAAAATCATTTTGGGATGAAATCAAGGCTGCTTATGTCAGCCTAGGAAGGGACAGATACTATCACTGCAGCCTCTAAATGTCAGCATGATCTTTTTTTTTTTCTTTCCAGGCAGTAATTGCTTTACATTTTGTTTCAGATTGAGTCATTTCAACCTTTGCCTAGAAGCCAGTTTTTGCACCCCACCTCCTTATACTGAAAACTTTTGCACTTTTGCTAGGGCGGATTTCCTTGGCAATTCAGTGGGTAAGAAAATACCATACCTGTCATGTCAAAGCTGTTGGAGGGTGCGAAATGCTGACTTTCTTGTCTTGCTTCAAGCTATGGGAGGTTATGCAGGCTGGTAGATTCAGAGAGTGTGGGATGAAGGAGAGCTTTTCTTTCCTTTTCCCCACCGTGTGTCCGTCTTGCTATGCATGGTTGTAGTCTTCAGAGTTACCTTCAGTTAGACATCTATGGACAGATCTGTCATAGTTTCACTGTATCTGACAATTTAACTTACCTCAAGGTTTCCGCTATTGCTATAAAACAACGGCCTGATCCTACAAAGCAATATGGTTAAGTTTGTGATGAAAGTTCAGGTCAGACTACGTTAAAACCCCTTAAACCCATCGAGTAAGGATGCTCCCATTCCTAGCTCTCTGTTCAGAGACCCGATGATGCTTCTTGCTTCCTCCCGTGGGAGCCATGCCTGGGTAGAGCTGGCATATGCAGCAGTGTCCCATCAGCAGCTAGGAACTGTAGCTCATGTAATTCAGGCTCATTAGAGCAGCCTCATCATTAAGCAAAATATCAGCACAGATACTGCCCACCTATGCGTTTACAAAACCAGCTTAAACTACCTTTTATACCTGGAGAAGTGGAGGGTATGATACTGATGCTACAATGAAAGCCACACAGCAGCATGTGTCTCTTCATCATTTTTGATGTAAATCAAATGTAAAAAATTCAGAATCGGTTTAACAGCCACAGCATATGCTTATATATAAAAGGGTGTCTTGTCTCCTTTCTCAATTAAGTTTCAGGGAGGACTTTTCTGGATCTTTAATACACACTTAATTCTCAGAAATTAGGGCCAACCCGAACTGGATTTACATAAGTTTCTTTTGTGCTTGACAATGTTGTTGTCATTGTGCCTAACAAGGCGCTCCTAATGCAGACACTACTAAATGAAAGGTGTTTTAATGATTAATCCTTCATTCCCTTCCACACCATATGCACTGAGAAGCTGGCTGTGTCAGTCCCCTTTCTGTGTTACATGCTTATACAAGAAGGGAGGAGTAGGGCCAAGAAGAAGCATACACAAATCATAAACCCAAAACATGCTTAGTGTCCATCTGTTCATCTCATATATACAGATCTGTTACCAGTCGTGAAGGTCTTAACTGGCATACACCCTAGTTTTCTATTTATCAGACAGAAAAAGCTGCAGAGAAAGAAGGAAGTAGATTAGGAGGTTAAAAATTTCCCTTCTTTCCATTCTCTTCTCCCGTTCCTTTGCTGAAGGGACAGTGAGAGGCAAACATACATTCTTCAGCCCAGGGACAGCACCAGCTGAATGATGTAAGCAACTTTCCCAAATTTGTATCTGGTGGTGATGTCAACAGGGGGAAATAGGAATTAGAAGGCGTCATTTGGTTTTGTCAGCCTGGTAGTGGATATAAGAGAAAAGAAAATCTACTGCAAAATGGAAATCACAAACAGCTTTGCTGGGGAATATGATCACAGCTTTAAAACTCTGGGCTTGGTTTTTTGTTTTTTGTTTTTTTTTTTTTTTTGCTTTTAGTATATGTGAACAGAAAATACAAGAGCCAAACCAGAGAAAATACTAATCATGCCACCAAGATCTATGTCTAACTCTCTTCCTTGCAAGTTTAAGTAGGTGGTTTTGGAGTTGCACCAAGTGCTGATTCCATCATTGCTTTGACTGTTAATAAGCTTTCTCCACAAGAAAACATTTTCCCTTGTCTTGAAGAAATTTCTGAGGGCCATGTTCACCTCTGCATCTGTGCAAATATTTTGATAATTTTTGAGCTAAGATGCGTTAATTGAAAGGAGAAAAGGGTATACTGTGAGATGATGGCATCACAGGTGCTGGTGGTATCATAAGCTGGTGTTACTTGCCAGCTATCTTCCTGTACAGATTTCCTTTTCTATACCTTCTTTCCTAAGAGGATCTCAAAACACTTTGCTTACATAAATCAGGAGGTCTACCATTATTCTGCAATGGAAAATTATTACTACAGTTGTTTTAAGGTGAATACACTGAAATACAGAAAAAAATAAATATCATTATCAAGAATAACAAAACATTATTCCTAAAGCTGAAAATAGAACAACAGATCCAGACTGCACCTAAGCAGATCCCCTCCTTTTCTGTTTCATGCTTTTATGAGTGATGAGTAATATCCCAAAGTTATCAAGTTATACTGTTCTTATGCGTTTAATCAGACCTGTTTTACAGGATCAAGAAAGAGCTGTGAAGCCATCCTTCTCTACATAAAGGTCTAAGAGATACAAATTTTATTCTGTCTTTTCTTACTAAAATCTTTGGTCAGAAAGAGAAATTACAACCTCAAGAGGTAGGAGAGGTTCTGGGTCTGACACCTTTTTAATAGAAAAATAGCCTGTTTGGGAGCTTTGTATACAACACGGTTCATTTTCCTGTGTGGGGACATGATGAATTCATCTCCCCTCATCTACCCTCTAAAACTGGGAATGGGCCCACTTTTTTTAAATCACAATGTTCTGTTCCCAGCTACATTAGTTCTATGAACTTTTGTCTGGTTAATAGAGCAAATATTTGTTTCTCACCTGTTTTCACAGTTTCAACCTTCAGAAAACACCACAGATGACAGTAACACTACCTTCCCATAAGACACCAAGATTTCTACTACAAAACCCCTAATAAGCACAGACAATTCGCCACTTTTATTGCAGCTCAGAGTATGTCCAATTCAACAGTCACTGAATTCAATCTTACTTGTTCTGATGATGGGCTCTGACGAACCACATAAACCTGTAATTAAGGGGATGACATGTAATAGTCCCAACAGGATGTTGCAGGTTTTCTCATTGTTTATTGCTGCGGGGGGGGGAGGAAAGTAGCACAAACAGAGAAAGAAGATGAAAGTAAGGTTAGTTAAACACTGAGCTACTTTGTGCTTAAAAAGAGTGTCAGTATCACACCAACAGTTCAAAGGTTCGGTGTAAATACTGTTCATTTGGTGTTTCAGTTGTAAGACTAGTTAGTGGAAAGATACCAAACCTGCATGTAAGACAAACTCAAATTTTACAGAGCAAAGTCACAAACATAAAAAGTTCCCCAATACAGTGCTGCTTAAAAATGTAAACCTTTGACCCCTGTAAACACAGTTTTTGGGTTCCTTTGCCTATGACCTGCAGGTTGTTTATGTCTTACCATGGCTCTTTTATTCCAGTTTTCTAATCTGTAATGATTTAAGCAGTAATTGAAATCTAATTTCAATATTGACTACTAGGTTGAATTCATAGTAGTTGCCTGCTATGTCATATTCCAGCTCTCTGTCGTTTTCTGATTCGATTAAGAATGAAACATTCAGACTTAATAAAAAAAGTGGAAAAAATATCTAGAGAGTGATCATAGTGAGTCAATTATGCTTGTGTTTCATGGTTCACATTAAACTTGTACTGCTCAGATTTCTTAAAAAGGAACATCTTTATTAAAAATTAAGGCAGGTGAAGAGTGTCTACAGTGCATAAGATAATTCTTTTTGCTTTCAGTGTGGCAGCAAATCACAGCTTTGCCCATTGCTTTCTCCATCTGCACAGATCATGTGCCCCTTCTTGAATGATTTTACCAGTGTTGCTAAGTCAACACTAAATAGCCTTCTTTGGGACCAGCCTTCACCTGTTTTTGCAGGAAGCTTTGGGCTGAGTCCCAAAGGCCGCTTAGCCCCAGTATCCAGCCAGCTGCAAAGATGGTGCTGGGAGCAACTGCTTTGGTGATGACATATGATGGTTCTTTCCTTGAAGTGCAAGGCCTGCCCTGACCAGGTCAAGCTCAGAACAAAACACGTGGTGATATGAGCATACGAGTACAGCCGGAGTGACATAAGTGATGAATTTTTCCTCTGGGGTTCAGCATCACTGCCAATTTAGTCTTAACAGGATGGTCTCCAGTCAGCTCCCTGCATTGTAATCTCCTAGACACAGAGATGTCTTGATATGTTGATCCTGTGTTTGTACAGCACTGAACACAGAGGGATGCTGTCCTCTAGCTGCTGCACAATGTCCCACTTCAAGTATTTAAAGTAGCGCATGAACACTGAATACTGAGCTTGCAACTCTTGCAGAAAACAAATGCTGACAATGGCCTACCAGTCCATAGTTGAAAACCTGTTCCACTGATGGCTTTAATATCTGCTTTGGGGAGTAGGCAGGTAAAAGGTCCACTGCATCACGAGTTTATCTCCCTGCACCGTTTTGGAGCTTTCTTTTGTAACAAAAATACTTATGACCATCAAAAAGCCTGAGCTGGTAGGTGTATTTGTACCTTCTACTCTTGAAATCATTTTTTGCCCTGCCTCAGAACTACCTTCAAAGAGAACATGCTTTTGCCTCTACTTTACACCCCTCTTGGTCCATGCTCTCCAGTGTGGTCTGAACAATTTCTCTGATATTTTCTTCTGATCACTTCCATTTTGATTAAATGTGGGATTAAAAATGAAAACTGTTTGGGCTGATGATGATCAGTGTATGGAAAGTATCTCATATTCCTTCAGCAGCACTGCTGAAAGTGAGAATTATATGTCATGGTCTTTTGTGCAGCTGCTTGACAGGTGGCTAGGAAAAATACCCTAATATTCTGATATCACTTGTAAGGAGAAATAATTGATTCTGTCAGGTTTGAAAAAAGTGCTCTGATTACCCTTCTACCTGGATATTTATTAGGGATTTCCCAAGTTACTCATGTGTCACTAATCTCATCTGAAAACTGGATTCATTGTTCTGCATCTGGAATTACACTGATAATGTGAAAGAAATCAAAGTGATCTGAATTGTTTCATGTTGAATGGACTGGCTGACATTATTAGGACTGGTCTACTTTCCCAACTTTTTAGACTGCCATTCTGCTACCTGTGAGCCTAATGCCGCTCTCACTTTTGGAAGCCCTTGCATGAAAGGCTGCACAACTCTGACACTTTTCAAAGACATTCTGTATTAAAATTTTCCATGTTCCCAGAAAGCAGTACCTTCCTTTTCAGGAGAAAGCTCAGGCCTTCATGGCATCTCATCCTGCCAGATATTAAGAAAAATACACCAGTATTATAAGACCACTGCCAACGCTTCAGTCCTGAAGTTTTAAAGATGGTATAACCTACTGATCTGAAGTAATCAGTGTAGCACAAGCCATATAAAGATACAAGAGAATTTTTTTACTTATTTGAGTAGACAGTTTTATAAGGTGTACTGAATGCTAAGGTTTATTATATGGACAACCAGCAAATTTTTGCATCAAAATTGCGAAGAAAACAATTACAACAATTACTAACTAACTTGCCTGTCAGAAAAGTTCTCCTATCTCACCTACCCTTTTTTATCTTCCAAAAAATGTACTCAGTGTCTTCTCTGTCCCTGGATGCCACTCTCAGTTTACAAAGGCAGATTTGGGGTCTCCTTCAGGTACTGAAGCTTTATCTAATAGTACCAGAAGAGCAGGCTAAACCACTGAGAGTCTGCTCTGCCATCCCCCACAAGGCTTCAAGCCTTTCTGCCCTTTTGATCCATTCCTCATCAGAAGGCTCAGGATCCTGCTGAGACCCGAAGCCATGAAGACAGGTCCTGTGGCAGCGATGGCAAGGCAGAAATGAAGGCTTTCAAAGGCCAAAACCAAAGTAAATTTATACACGAAAATAACTGTTCATAATTGGGCCTCTGTCAGTTTAAATTTTAATGGTAATAGTAATACTGGAACTTTAAATAACAGGTTTCCGTGGCTTCACACTGAATCTTTCAATTACTCTTTTTGTAACTCTCCTTCCAGAGCATGTGCACCATGACATTGATATCGCTGTTCAAATTGAAAATTATGCCTGTGTACACCATGCAGGGCTCCTGCCTTTCTCCAATGCCAGCAACAGGGCAGACATATGAGAAGGTATTGCACCCAGGTCTGAGAAAATCCTGATGGCCTCATGCCAAAAAATTTGCACATTCCTGGCAATGACACCACATTCAGCCCACCCTGTGGGTGGGTTGGGTGATGGTCCTGCAGGTACAGCTTTTAGGTGCAAGGGCAGGCAGCCCCTGGAGAGGCAAGGCAACCCTGTCAGTGATCATTATTCTGATTATTATTGCAGTGGCTGTTGATGTTGCCATTGCACAGAGGTGCTGAAGCAGCCAGAGACAGCAAGGTGTCTTGCAATTTGGAGCAGACAGAAAGTGGGCAAGTATTTTCCTTCAGAGAGTAAAATTATATACAAACCGAAAAGGATGGGAGGGGGGCAGGGGGCGGGGGAAAGTAGAAGAGAGAAAGTTTCAGATGTGTCACATTCTGATGTAACTTAAGTCCATATTATGGATTTTGTCATTGTTGTTACTGCAAGCTCTGTTTTACTGCTTAACCTGACATTGTGGCATTTGCACATACCTGCTGCCCAGTGTCTTTATCTACAGTTCCAGTCCTGAACTTAGAGACAAGCACAAAGCGGCAAGAAAAATACTCAGTTTCATGTGACCTAAAAATACACTTTTAAACTCAAGAACAGAAGAAGGTCTCAAAAATGATTGCTATAAAACCGTTGTTGCAAGTAACCAGTTTTGAAAATTGATGGGATTTCTGAGGAAGAGGTGAAGGAAGAGGTGAATTTTGTACTGGTTGTGTCCTACATTGATGGGAGCTGGAAGTGGTTGAGCCTGCAGTTTACAATAAGTGGGTGATAACAAGGCAACACTTTGTCCTTCCATTAACCCTGTCTGGATAACTGGAAATCTGCATACAGGAGTTTAAATCCAGCTGAGACTGGACTCCTATCTCTTCCTGCTTCTAGCCCAGATGAAAAGCAGGAGGATGGAGGCCACATAAACTACTCTGTTTGTGCAGTTCAGAGCTATTTGAATAATCCAGGCTTTCATTTTAAACAAATTAAGTGCCTGGCACTTTGTGGTTGTGAAGAAATCTCCCTGAGGTTTGAGTGAAGTATGGATAAAAGCAAAGTCCACAGCAGACTGAGTGGGAAAATGCAATGCAGAGGAATGAATGCTCCATAGTGTAAACAGAAGTGCAAGAGATGGGGAATTTTTCACATTTTATTAAGTCACACTTTTACAGTAGTTATTGAAAGCAAAAAACACTGAATTATATTTAGGTAATAGTTCCATAAATAATACGTGTTTTCACAGCAGTTGCAAAGTCTGAAATTTATGTGCTAATTACAGACCCCAAATCATCTCTGCACAGATTTACAATTAAAACTGAAATATTTTCACATATAATGTAAGCCCTGTATTCATAGCAACAGCTAAGAGACATGCTGGTTATATTTTGCTCCGTAAATATGAATATTTTATGTTTGAACACAATTGTTTCACTATTGTTGTCCTTACATTTGGTATACTAAAAACTGGAAGAGTTCAAAGCTGAATGCCACATTGTGGATTTTTATTTCTGTATACATAGAAAATATCTGTATATAGTAATTTATACACTGCAGCAATCTAAAGGAATGATGATTATTGAAAGACACGGAGAAAGAAAAAATTCTGTGAATGGTTATCTTCTTAATAAATATTGTAAAAATCCATACTTTTAAAACCCTGTAGTGACAGCAAAGTGCAGGAAGAATGCAAAATTAGGGAAAACATTGAATAATTCAGTAGCTTGTTATGTGATTAGATCTGATTGGCCCACACTAAGATGCTGCCCATAAAAATGATTTCCCATGATAACATTGGTCCTGGGGTGAGGGGCTTAAGATGTCCATAAAATGGGAGAACAAGTCTTACTGGAACTAATAATATCATGTCTGTGCAGAATGATTGATGATCTTTAAAAAGGTCCATATTGGTTTCATCTTTCTTCAGATTTTATCACTCACTCTTTCTTAGTCGTGTGCAGTCACTAAGGCAAAGAAAGGTAACAAGTGTTTGATGTATGAGAGTTGAGCCACTTTTGGCAGAACTGCATTTATTTTAAACTGCTCTTATATTTGATACTCACAAAATGTAGATTTTTGTTATTTTCTATTCCAGCTGATAAGAACAGACAGTGCTGGGGTTGGATCAAGAAGTAAGCCAAGCTTATATTAGAGCAACAGTGCTGAAAAGTCACAGTAAAATCAAGAGATCCTCTTTCCTTGTACTGGGACCATTTCCATTTCTGATTAAATGGATATAGAGCTGCAGAGGACTGACAAATTACTGGGAGGACTTCATATCCTTTATTATTTGCAGTACCCACACACCTTTCAGAATGCTGCTTAAGCTCCTTTGAATACATTATCTGTTTCAATTCACTTTACTCTTCACAATCTGCAGAAAGCTATTAAAGCTTCTTTTATGTCAGAAGAAATTTCAGATGAATAGGGGGAAAAACACTTAATTTAACCAACTGGGGGGAAAAGGGTCATTTCGTCTTGTTTTTGAAAACCTACACATCTCCTCAAATACAAAAAATCAAGCTAGATATCTTAATAATTTGTTGGAAGCATCCTTATCAGTACCTTATTCAAACAGATTGCAGAGGAGCTGAAAAGTATTTGGCATGGTTCCAATGGGAGAAGGAAGAGTATAAAATGGCTGATCACATAGGAATGAATTGGAGTCAAGCTCGTTTCAAAAACTTTTCATTATCTCCATTTGTTCTTATTGGAAAAATAAAATAAATAATTCATCAGGACATTAGGTTTCTGAGACCCATCACTGATACACACGCATATGTTTGTATGTATAACTACAGTCACAGGAGCATGCGCACACCTGTGCCACACACCTGTTGCGGTGGGGATTCTGCAACCTTCCCCAGCAGGCAGCTT
>VYZQ01011066.1:0-17500 GCA_013400655.1 Mystacornis crossleyi
AAAAGAGTCTGACCCCATCCTCTGACATTCACCCTAGAGATATTTGTACACATAAACAAAATTTCTTATAGTAAGCTTGCTAGTCCAAGAGATTAGACAAAAATGAATCCATGATTCTGTACCAGTAATTAAAGGAGGATTGTGATAGCAGCAGTGTTAACTAGAACAGCAGAGTGTAATTATCCTCAACACAAGCACAGGAATTCAGATATTCAAGTAGCAGTAACAAATGCTTCAGGTACTCAGCTGCTCCCTCCTAGAGTAACATCACACAATAACTGCACTGTAATACTTGAGTTACCATATTAGATTCAAGTATGTTTTAAGGACTTGTTAAGATCTGGTCACATTCCTCTAGCCTGGTGTTTGTCTGACAGAAGAGACAATCTGCATGGTTCTCTTATTCCATATTATATGAAGCCTCACACATTGCAATATAATACAAATCTCTGAATGGCCAGGGGTTTGGAAAGCAAAGTTGCATGCCTGATGTCATATCTATGTGGTTTTAAAATGTAAGTCAATGTATACAATACGCCTCTTGAAATTCAAGGGCATTTGCAATGTTCCCACCTCTGAATGGTTAATACAGGGGTTCAATGTGAGTCACTGTACTTTGGAAGTCTTCCCTAGTAGTGTCTGACAGACATCACTGCAGGCTGCTGACATCAGTGAAATGTAAAGCCATCTGGATGCAGTATTAGATTTTTCCCTAGGAAAGGTGATGGGAGCATTTTGTTTGCCTTTCAACACAAAAAATTCATGAACCCCTACTCAATTAATTCCCTTTCCTGCTATAACTTATGATAGTTTTATCATTCCTCCCACCACTCTGAGTGTCTAATTAGAGTGTAAATAGTAAGGTGTATAGATCAGTCACACTTCTTAAAGTAATCTGGTTTGATTTCCTCTATTTGTATAATATTTAATGACTTCTCAGCACTCAAACCCTTTTCTGGAATCCGCATTTAGACGAAAAGCAGGTGAAGTGGAGCATATTCACAATAATCTCTTTTTCTCTGTCATCTGTGCTCAAACCAACACAGGAAAACTCTATCCATGGCAAGGGACTGCGGTGAGAAAAGTTGACTGGGAAACAGAGCTTTCTCAGGGATTGATTTTTAACCCCCCACCATGGCTGTATCTAGCAGAAAGGTAACCTTTCACAAAGCTGGTTAATAATCAATAACCATGTGAAAACAAATCTGTCTTTCCCTCTTGGAGCTAACGATAAAAATGAGAGCACAAACTATTCCACCTGCCCTAAAGTAAGACTGGTTCATCAGCTTTTTTTTTGGCAAGAAGCCTTTTTAGGCCTCTGAGCAATTCAGCATTGGTACACGGCAGCTTCAGTTTGCTCTTCCCACCACACATCAGCTTCTTCACACTGCAGGTGTGAGAGAGAGCTTGAGCCTCAGGAGACATGTTTATGCAACCATTTTAAATAAGACCTTGTCCAGGAAATATACAGGGAATTTGCCTTAGGAAGGCTGAGAATAGTAGAGTCGTTTATGTATGTAGTCTCTTTTTTCACTTTCTAATTTATACCTTTGAAATTTTTTTCCATCTTCCCCAAAATTAATCATTTCATTATCACCAGGGAAGCACAATATCATTGTCTTGTAAGAAGAGTTGAGGAAGTACTTTTGAATACTGTGAGCCTTCCCACTGAAAACGCAGCTATTTCATGTTGTTTGCCCCACACAATGTTCTGTTTTCTACTTAATGTTTATTATACCAGATAGGAGTAGAAAAAAAATCAATATGTATGTGTACATATACATACGTATATATATGTGTGTATATACATCCAGAAAGTTACAGCTAGAGGAATTCAGGGCAGAACCATCAGCCTGAAAGAACTCCTCCTCACATCCCCTGACTTCTTGATTTTCTCCCCTAGACCCCAGGCTCTTTGGGGCACATCAGGTTTGGGGCTCAGATAGAACCTGGCCACACAGGTGGCACCTGGCTGTTCTCACCATAGTCCTCCCCTCTTGTTTGTCCATTGTAACTTTGCCGGATTTCAGCTATTTGAGTTGAAATTTTCCATTCTGTATCTCTACTTCTCACCAAACATGTGGGGAAACTTTCCTTAAAATTGTTTGGACTGGTATGAAAGTGAAGCTGGGAAGCCCTGACACAGAGTAGCTGCCCATGTGGGGAGGGTGTGGAGTCACTGCCTCCACTGCAAGTCTCTGAAAGCAAAAGTGACAAGGTATGGCTGATCTCAAACAAGAGTAGAGGACAGGAATTGCTGACATCTGGAGACAGCAACCCTGCACAGATTTTTCTTGCTCTGTTTTCTTAGCTGTTGTGTTTCTTTGCTGTATTTAAGTATGTTAGAATTCCTGCTGGGATGTTGTCCCACAGTAGTGTCTCTCCAGACCAATCTCTCTGTGCAAAGCTTCCTACATCTAATCAAACTTTGAACTGTTGCACATCACACAGGTTCCACAGATGCGTCTTAAAACTTAGCAGCCAAGTCTTTTAGGTGTTCACAACAGTGAGCAGAACCCTGCCCCGGACCTCAGGACTGAATGAGAGCTCACCAGGTTGCAGTTGCGATGATGAGCCCTGCAGCCGAAAAGCTGGGAGGTATTCCTCATGCTTCATGCTGCAGGCCTGGGCACGGAGAAAGAAAGTGATTTATGCAAAAGGCACTTAAGGTGATCACCCATTAGAAAAAAGCGTTTCAAAGTCCACTCCCTCCTCCCTGCCCACAGTGAGAAACGTGGGTCTAGAGGCCAGGAGAGAGGGAGGGTGTGCTCTCACCATCCCTCCGCCCAGGTGGGAAGCAGGACCTGGGCTTTGCTCCAGCAGGTCTGACCAAAGGGAGATGATGTAACCTTGATGAATCTCTTGAGTTAAATTTTCCAGAATGGGTTTCCAGCTGCAAACACATTGCTTTTCTGGGCAGCTGGTCTGCAGCAACTCAAGGTACTCCCAAGAGAAGGAGAAGCTTTTGGGGAGTCTGATGCCTACTCCAGCTACCTAGTAACAGAGGCTAGACAAGAGTTAGGGAATAAAGGTAGGTATTTATTTGGAAGGCCTTCAAAGGTACCACCCTGGGGAGCCAGAAGCTACTTCCAAAAAGGGCCCCAAGATGGACGACAAGTCATGAGTCCTTCACACTGTTATAGGTTTGGTCCATTTGCATATCAGCATAAATTCACCAATTACAACTTTAGCTTTCTTCAATTTCTCCACCTCTCCAGCGGTCCTGGTTTCCACCCTTAAGCCTAGGACAGCCTGAGTGTCCTTGAATAGCAAGCTCAGAGAAGCTTTGTTGTGTCTATCTGGCCTAAGAGAGCAGCTAGCAAGCTACAAGAAACTTCAGTTATGCACTAGGCAATACAGAATTTAAAAATATAAAAGTTAAAACCTAAAGCATCAGTCTGGTTGTGAACACCCAATGCCACAAGAACTAGGCTCTGGAAGTGTCTTGACCTCCTCCAGTGCTGTCCACACAGGCTTTTTCTTAGCTGATGGGTCCCGTAGCACTTTCTGAGTACTTCAAGTAGACACTAAGAACTAGTGGAGACTTTTTAGCCTTATGGATCTAACGTGGATTTCAGATGGAATTTATGTGGTTATGCAATGACTGAAATCCATTTAAAAATCAAGGCACCAGATTTCATTCTTCCTTCCATAAGTGATACCACATCATCTCTGGAGGTGCTGTGAACCTTTCAGACTCCACAGAGGCAAGTGCTAGGAAGAAACCCACAAGGAAACCCATCCCTCTGTCCTCTGAGCAGTGAAGAAGTCTTGTACTCAAGGGCCCATAGAGGTGAAGTAGAACAAATGCAGCATTCTTTTAACTGAGTTTGTCTGTAACGTGTTGCAGATAAGAGAAGAGCCCTGGGAAGGAAGAGAGGAGGGCAGCAGACAAAATGCTGTGTCACAGAGTACAGAGATGTGGCATCAACTGCAGCTGTTCAGTCAGCTTCCTTGCTTGTAATTCCTTGCCTGTGTAATACACCGCAATGGGCCTAGTTCTTATGTTTATCCAACAAGGGAAGAGAAACGTATCCATCTACACCTTACAGGCTCATTCAGTCATTAACACAGGCTGAATTCTAAATATTGAAATAGTGATATATTTTTAAAATTGGGACATCTGCCTTCTGAGAACTTTTTAGGACCTCTCATGTTTTAAAAAATGAAGGAAAAGTAACTAGAATTTTCTCATAGATAACTCACTGAGGCAAAAGTAAGTGGAGCCAATTAAATAATACAGATTTCTCACTTGCTCAGTGGCAAAGAACACTGCTCTCCTTTGTACATAAAATAATCTAAATATTTCCTGTGCAGTGCAACATCTCTTAGTTTTGCTTATTTATTTATAATATATTGTTTTAAGTGTACTTTAGACATATTAAGAATCCATGTAGCTTTGAATATTTCCACTACTCTGCAAAACTCCTCTGCTTGCCTTTTTTGCCCCTTGCCTTGCCTTCCGCCACTTTCTTTCACTCACTTTCTCTTTCACTTTGTTTTTCTCTATTCTAATCTTCTTAATTTTATTTCCATCTAGTATTTCCAAATCCCTTAATTATATATCAATTTCCTTATTTTGTATACTACTTCTGTTCAATATTTATATATTTATTTCTCTATGAGATTTGCAATTCAAATCCAGCTCAAGTTCATAAGGCTGTGATTTAAACCCACAGTTACATCGCAGATTAGAAAAAAAAAAATCACTATCTTTATGAAGCTATGATGAACTGTACACACATAATGGGTATAGATTTGCACGTTTAATTGAAAACCTGACTTGATTTTTATTCTCTGAATGATGCATGTAGGTTTTATGGCTCTTAACTGCACACTGGAAAGCACATTGTCAATGCTTGAAATGATTTTATGTACTTGAACACCACCTGATTTAATGCATCAGCTGACAAGGACAAAGACATTGATTAAATGTCCTGCCTCAGGTGTCCAGAAGGCTGGAAAAGGTTGTCCCCTCAAAATAACCACTGAAACTTCACCCAGTAATCATTAACTCAGTATTTGGTCCAAGCATTGGGAATAACAGGAGGCTTTAAAAAGCGGCAGTCAGAAAACACTCAGTGTGACTTAGGAGACTATTTGGTCTTGTAGTACATTAAGGAAGATTCGAATGGTCAGAGTCTCTCCTGACTGGTAAGAAATTCATCAGGCATTTGATCCTTGGAAGGGTACCTCTGGACTCGGCTCTTAGGGAGCAGGTAGAGAGCCCAAGGGTGCATGGTGAGCACAGAGTGCTTGCAGGGGGATTGTGAGACACTCGGGACTCTCAGCTCATTTCAGTTTGTAAAAGCTCTGGGCGGCCTGCACTGACCCTTGGCAAAGTTGGTGTCTGCACTGCCAAGGAGCAGATGAATGCTTGAGCCTTAAATCGCTGCTTGGTGGGCGACAACACAGCAACACCCAGCCACTGGGTTTCTAGCCAGGCATGACCATTAGATCTTTTGATTTGAGGCAGTTCTCCTATATTGCATCAACAACAGTTTTTCACAGTCAATAAAATCCACGTGGAATTGCAGAAACCTTGGCGAGAACAATTTCATCATAGCAGCTGAAGGAAGTGAGACATTGCCTTGGAGCAAAGAAGCTTTCAGAAACCCCAAAGTCATCTGGGCCATGTGGTCCCACCACTAGCTCAAACTAGAAGGTGACCTCCTCTTGGAGTAATATGCAATCCAAAGATCCAGAGCAGACCAACACAGACAAAGGCTCAAGGGAAGGAAGGAACCTGTTCCAAGAAATAAACCCAGTAAAAGACTCCAGGTCTCCCATTCTTGGCTGGTGTCCTATGAACTGATCACTTCCTGCTCCCCACTGTGGTTAGGAAACCTACACATTAAAAAAAAGAGTGCTACTGTTGCTAAAACCAGCCTCTTAACCTAAAGGATCCTCTTGTGAACCTCAAATGAAATCAACTACGTACTGCTCAGCTGATCTGTGCAGCAGCACAATTAATATGGTTGTCTAATTTACAGAGCAGCCAGGTTCTTGTTAACAGTGTTAGAGCGGCTAAGAAGGTAATTAGTGGTCTATTTCCTATGCACACCGGAGCAGAAACTTGTGTATAAAGAAAGTTCTTCTGGCAGGTGCAGCATGCTAAAAAGCTTTCACCTAAAATTATATAGCCTGACAAACAATATAAAAAAGCAGATTGCCCAATAAACAAATAACATATCAGCCATTTGTACAAAACCACAGTACTTAGGCTCCTCAAGCTTGAAATGACTGTGTATTTTTTCCCCATTAAAACGTTATTATGGTCTATGCATAAATTGTTTTAAATTCAGATTTGATACCACCATGTTTTCAAAGCCTAGAGAGATTTAACACTTTTTCTAAGATGAAACATTAGCTCTTGGAGGATGTGGAATTAGCTCCAAGGATTTGGTCTTGTGAAAGGTGTACCTGTCCATAGCAGGAGGGTTGGAAATAGAGGATTTTTATGGTCCCTTCCAACCCAAACCATTCTACGATTTCCTTCCCATCTGGAGGCATGATACATGGGGCCAGCAGCCTCTAGGGCTTTGGTGCCCTTGCAGGAGCCAAGCAGGAGCAATGGAAGGGATGCTGAAGGAAACAAACTCTTCTGGAGGTGAGGCCACACCGCAAAAACACCCTCTATGCCCTTCCCTGGGGTTTCAGCCAAGCTCCTCATTTCTTTTTTAGAGTGTTAGACTTAAGACACTCCATGAGCCAAAGGGGGAAAAGGCTCCCAAATTAAAACTCAGCAACGCAAAAGTCTCATTCTCTCTTCTGCCATCCAGTGGCTTGTACTTGTGCCACGCGCTGCTTCCCGTATCAGCCACTCCCCTCAAACCAGACCCTGGCACAGGTCCGTCTGCCTCCATGATCCTGCCTTGCCGGCACCTCTTTTTTACCAAGGGCTGCACTTGTTCCCTGTGTACAGCTGCAAATGTTTCAACCCCCCTCGGTGGGTGGGAGCAGCAGGGCTGGGCTCTGGGGGCTGCTGTCTGCAGACCACAAAGCTGCAGGTTTTTTCCTCAAGAGGGTGGAAAAAGGATCAGGGAGCCAGCCAAGCCCTCAGAGACAACCTGTGAGCTGTGCTCGGGAAAGGCAAATGGCCCCTGCTACTCGCTGACTCAACGTGAGCACCAGGCAGATGGATGCAATGTGTTTAGCTCATGAGTTTTCACCGGCTGCAAAGGGAACGGCTAACTCAGGCTCAGACATCTGCAGTTATGAGAGAGAAATCCTGCCTACGTATATTGTTGCTTTAATTTGGCATTATCTGCTAATAAAGACACTTGTGCTTCGGGGTTTGGAGAGAAGGAAGAGGTGGGAAGTTGTGCCCAAAGACCTTAATTCATTTCTAAACACTGCCATTGTCATATCAATAGCCTGATACAAACATGATACCAAGTAATGAAGCCTACAGGGCTGGGAAAGACAGCAGTTTCTTGCCTCAGGAAACAACACAGGCGTTCACTGCTGTAATATATGGTTGTCTAAACTCAGTCAGGTCACCAAGGAACCTGGCCTCCTCCCAAAGACCATTCCCTCCTCCCAAACAGCTTTACCCCAAGCCTGACACCTGCAATATCTTTCTGGCTAGGCACAGAGAAGAAGGTCTTCTTCCACAGAAGTCCCTGCAGCTTCTCTGCATGGATGTGAAAAAACACTGGCTGACATGCACAAGGACCAGGGACAAGTCCACTCTGCAGTGGAAAGATGTTCTTGGAGGAAGCCGATGCATCAGCCTTTGCTCCTGGACTTCCTTGAAGAGTGGGGTTTTTTCTGATTGATTGGTTGGTTGGTTATTGTTTTCACAAGAAGTAAAAAACCTGAGCCATGAGTGTGCTGTGATCAGCCAGTTCGGATCCTGTTCTTTCTGTCTCTGGGGTGCACTGTCGGCTCACAGACTTGGACTGAAGAGTGGTCTGAGCCTTTACTTCTCACTGGCAAAGTTTCCTTGCGACCACTCAGGAGGCAGTCAGCAGAAGGCTCTCATGCTCTCAGGTGCAGCACGGTCTGATCTGCCAGTGCATGGCAGGAACCACTGCTGCCAGACTGCTGCCTCTCACACTGGTGTGCAGTCCCCAGCCGTAGCTCTGCTAAGGGCAGGGGCTACCTCAGCTTGGGCTGTCAGAGCTGGATGGCATCTCCAAGCTGCTCCCAGAACCAGACAAAGCTTCCCCTCTTCCCACCTGCTTTTCTAGTGGAGGTTTGGCACAGTGTGCTGGAAAGAAGACCTGGTTTTGCAGCCCCCTTGGAGGGCCAAGTGTCCTGTGTAAGTAGGTGGCCATCTCAGACACTGATTGTCTCTGCCGCAAGGCTTGCCAGATTTAATTTTGCAGACCACCTAGGCTTTTTTGCTCCCCCACACAGAAATACAAGTTTTGCAAGTTTCCTACAGCTGTAACTGGTGGTAACAGGTGTGCTTTGCAAAGTGTTTGTGAGTACAGAAGAGCAAAGACTGCACTTGGATGCACAAATTCTAGGAACCTTTTAAAAGAAGTTTATAACGTTAGAAAATCAGGGGGTTGGGGCTGCAGCTGAAGAGTAGATCAGAAATCTTAATTCCGGGAGTTAGGACAAGCACTCCAGGACTGCCTGAGCTGAAGCTGTGACCAAGTGGAAACCTGTCTGAAGGTGACAGGAAGGTCACTCTGGAGGTGTTATAGGAAAATAATCTGTAAAGCATTCAGGGACATAAAATAGCTGTGTCCCACCCACCCACTGCCAGTCTAAGCAGAATGCATGATTTAAGTGCCCGGGGCTGGTCCACACTGGGAGGTGGAGACAGTTCCATGTCCCTGTGGAACTGCAGGATGCAGGCTCTCCCCAGGAGGGCATGAAGGCAGTAAGTTGTGCAAGCACTTTCCCACACGTTCCTGAGAAGTGCACTTGCTAACTCTCAGATATGGGCAGCACCGTTTCTCCACATACAGAAACTCAGCTTTATGGTTAGGTGACATGAGATGGGAGGGGCCTTAGGGGATAAACCTGGACTAGACATAAAGTAGGACACCTTCTTGAAAATAGATAAATGACAATTATGAATATTCCAGGCAGAAACAAAGTATTTCCCTGTTATTTCCTGGCACTCCTTTATCCCTTTCTTTCTCATCTGTCAGTCTGGAAAATTGTGACCATCATTTCAGTTTAGGGACCTGGAGCCTCGGGGCATTCTCTATGTAATCATGATCCAGACTGGCTTATTATTAACCGAAAGAGCTGTGAAGAACAAAAATGCTTGTTGGTTTATTAGCACTGTTTATATTGCCAGATGCTGACAGACAAGCCAATTATATACTGTCTGCAATTTTTCGGTTAAAGACATTGAAGGAGAGCCATTTCAACAGGTGGAAGTACACAAGTTGTTACAATGGGAACATCTCAAGAAAAGCTGAAGTCCTGGATCGCTTCATTTCAAGTGTAAAAGTCTTTCCAGGTACATTTCTGCAGACACCAAAACTTGAACAACAAGGTATAAATCAGGATTTAGAATTTACAACAGCCTGGTAAGGTGATTAAATCAGTCAGTAGCCCTAAACACAAAATTTGAAGATGGTTATTCTTCAAAAAAATAAGTTTATTCAATTTAATCAAAAAATAACATTTAAACTCCCAGAGACTCAATGCAGAAGCATTTGGATCAAGATTCTGGTTTTTACAGCAAAAAAATGAAACCACTTATTGGAAGAGGAATTGTTTTCCCTGAAACAGAGGCAAACACATTCTCAAAAATTTATTTAATCAGAACCCCATTTTCAGTTGCAAAACAATTGCAAGAGTTTGTGGGCTGGTCATAGTAATTTATCCCATCCTTAAGTGCTGTGAGTCACCTTACATCATGTTTAGACCCCACTGGCACCATTCTGAAGAATAGTATCGGTAACATATATTAGTGCACAGCAGTAATTTTGTTTTGAAAATTTTGGAAGAAGGAAACTAACCTGAAAATTTAGATGCCAAAAGACTTCTTTCTCTAATAATGACAAAATCTCCAGTCTTACATCCAACAGTTACCCGCAGAGACTATTTTAAGTACACATATATTTGAATTTTTGCCCCTGTCTGCGTTTTACAGACATCTTGGTCTTCATTCACATGACTGAAGTTCATTGCTTGATTAGATGATGGCATATTGACCACAACATTTTCCAATACCCATAACTCATGTCTGACACTGCCTAAATGTGTTGAGTTTGTGTGGCAAAGTTTTGCTGGTGGGGGAGGGCACAGGGGTGGCTTCTGTGAGAAGCTGCCAGAAGCATCCCCTTTGTCCAACAGAGCCAATGCCAGCTGGCTCCAAGGTGGACCCACCACTGGCCAATGCCAAATCCATCAGCGATGGTCATAGCAGTGTATTTAATGAAGGAGAAAAAAACCTCTGCACAATTGCAGCAGAAGAGAGGAGTGAGAATACATGAGAGCAACACCCCTGCAGACATCAAGGTCAGTGAAGAAGGAAGGGAAGGAGGTGCTCCAGGCATTGTAGCAGAAATTCCCCTGCAGCCCATGATGAGGCAGCTGTACCCCAACAACCCATGGAGGTCCACAGTGGAACAAATACCCACCACAGCCTGTGGAGGACCCTATTCCAGAGCAGGTGGATGCCTGAAGGAGAGAGACTGTGACCCTGTGGCAAGTCCATGCTGGACCAGGGTCCTGGCAGGACCTGTGGCCCTGTGGAGAGAGGAGCCCATGCTGGAGCAGTGGTGGGAGCTGTGACCCCACTGGGGACTGACACTGAAGCAACCTGTTACTGAAGGATTGTACCCCATGGAACGGATACATGCTGCAGCAATTTGTGAAGAACGACAGCCCACGGGAAGGACTCATGGAGGACTGTTTCCTGTGGAAGGGAGCACATGCTGGAGCAGGGGAGAAGTGGGAGGAGTCCTCACCCTGAGGAGGAAGGAGCAGTGTAGACAACAGGTGATGAAATGAGCTCTGCCCCATTTCCCATGCCCTTGTGACCCTGGGGGGAGGACAGAGAGAAGACTGGGAGTAAAGTGAAGTCCAGGAAGAAGCTCTCAGTTCTACCCACTATTCTTGCTTAGTAACAGCTTCTAGTTATGCATCCCAGAAGTTTTACGTATGTGAGCTTAGTGACCAAAAGGAGACACTGCTCTGCCTGGCCACCCATGGCTCTTCTGTGCTGTGCACATGGGCATATTGACCTAAAGAGCTGTCTCATGGGCAGAGGAATTTTGCAGGGCAGAAAGTTCAGGGCAGTGAAACCATCAGACTTGGTTATTCTCACTATGCCAGACACCCAAAACAACAGTAGGAGTCCCTCAGAATTTGCAAATGCTGCTCCTCTAAAGCAGTACATGTTTGAAGTATGACAACATGGTAATCCTGACAGGGAAACAACAGCAAATATTAACCAAGGACTACTTGGTCCTGAAATGTGGCAATGGAGAAAGGATAAGTCATCTGGTCCCAGGTTTCAATAAAATTTCTCCAGTAGAGTCTAGCATGGTCTAACAGAGGTTTGTCCCTTTCTGCATATGTGGAGCACATTTACGCTCTGCAGAACATCACTAGAAGAAAACCACACAAGAATATTTTATTAAATGAACAGCAGGACCACCCCAGAGGGCAAAGGAGTGCCCTTGAGCCAGGCCAGTATGCTCTGGAGGAGTTTTCAGCAGGGATTAGCTTAGTCTGTATCCTGACTGAACAGCCTTTCACATACCCAGCATCCGCTGAATCCCTTCAGGCTCCCAAGACTTTGACTTCAGCTGTGCCCTTTGCAAGGGGTAAGGGACAGCTCTTCAGAGGGGCAGTGTCGCTGACCAGATCAAGGCAACGCTTGAGGAAACAAAAAGGGTTTGTGTGAGATTCAGTTGCCTGAATGTAGGTGCTGTGTGGGCTACTTCGGGATATCCTGTCTGGTCTCCAGTTGCAGCTTTGCAATGGGGATGTCTCCCACAGAACCCCTGTTATTTTTGGTAAGTACCTTGGAGATCTTGCACAATTAAAGAACCCTTGGAATTAAGATTTAGGCAACTAAGTGATTTCCCTTCTGCCTGTGAAATACTTTGGTTGCTACCATGTCCTGTTCTTACAAAGAACATGGGTTTATGTTATTCCAACCTACAGTTTTTTGTCCTTCTTACAGCCCAGTAAAAACCATTCAAATGAAACATAAGTCCCTTGAAAATATCCAGGCTGCTCACAGCAACCAGACTGCCATGGGATGGTAATGCCAAGGTTTGTTTTCAGTCAATGTGACAGAAACAGTGATTCATAAAATAGCTGCTAGTCGGTGCAAGGTAGGACTGTAAATCATGCTATGAATCTTTTCCAGGGCTGGAAATGCCAACATCAGGTTTTCATATATTACTATTTTATGATTTGTATTACAGTGAAGGCTTGCATTGCCTTGCTGCTCTTAGCGCTGTACAAGCCCAAAGGTTCAGTATTGTAAATGGGGCAAATTTTGTGGGAGAGGCAACAGCTTTAATTAGGCCAGTGGAAAGCTTGGGAAGAAATGGGCAGGTTTTCCTGACCACAAATGCTTTCCCACACTTCTCTACCAGGTTTGAAATGGCTTTTGGTGCCCCCAGGCTCTGCTCATTTTCCCAGTCACATTACCAAAGTGCTCCTTTGGCACTTAAGTATGGACCCAAGTCTATTCACGAGCTGCATCTTGCCCCAGACCCATCTCTGTGTCAGGCACAAATTTGAAGTGAGATGTGGGGTAAAGCAAGGAGAAAGTTCGAACTCCTGCCATCTCTCAGCATACTCTCAAAAATACTTAAAAGTATTTTTGCCTTCCACATGGACTAGCCTGAAGAGCACCAAGGGCTGGTGAAGTCACTCACTGCCTGGATTCAGTGAGCACATCCAGGAGCAGGGGTGGGGATGCACTCTCTGCTAGCCACGGTTCACACCAGGCTCCAGGCTTTGCTTTGGCCAGTGTTCCACCTGCCACAGCTGATGTATCCAGAGGAGCATAGTTGTAGAGGGCAGTACTGACCTGCCCTCCCTATAAGATGCTTTCTTCCTTCCATAGCCATCTGGATGACGCTTCAGCAATGGTATCCTGTAAATCTGGAAGCATCATGATTATAATTATTTCACATCTACTTACGATCATTATCACTGGCAGGCTTCACTGAAGCAGATATTAGCTGTTTTGCTCCTTGGCAGTAAATTTTTAAGTGGTAGACATTATGGCTGGTTGCATTATGTATCTGTTGCATTTATCCTTCTTGCCTATTTCCTTTGGACCTTAAACATGCTTTATTATATCAAATAGCAATCAACATTCCTCAGGGGTGAAGGTAGCTATGTGACATGTTTACTGAGGCGGCCAACTGTCGCCACTTGGCAAGCAACTTTTATCATAAGCTGGTTGAATTTAGCATATATCAGCATTTATCAGCCCCAACTTTGTCAGTTTTATAAACGAAAACGGAGAGACGATAAATCATTTGGTGCCCAGGTGATACTGCATACATAAGAGAGCATATTTACCAGGCCGGGTGGATTAAACCCACAAAAGGCGCCTAAGGTTCTGTTACTTGATGTGTATTGAATATAGCCTCAGATGCCTTTTTTTGGCACACAGTCCACATCTGAAAGCTTTGGTGAGACGTGTGCTGGATGGTCCCATTTGTTTTCTTCTAGGCTGGCTGCTTCAGCCTTCACTCCTGCTCAGTAGTATGTCAACATTTCCACTGACTTTTGTTGAAAGGCTTTTGACTGAGCATCCATAACATAATTAATGTCTTCTCACTTGTGGGGGATGGAGCACAGAGCTGGGAGGAGAAACACACCGAGGTGAGATAAGCCTTCATTCTTAAACATAAATGATTGCTCTAATACTTTGCAATCATGCTTTATCCCAGTCTCACAGATGTCCTGTGAATCTTGTAGGGTTAACCAGGCCTTGTAAGTGACATCTATACCAGTAATTTATTCTCTTTTCCTTCTTCCCTGCTTTTCAGCTGAAAACAGCCAAGCTCTTTTTTCTCTCTCCAGCTTCCCTGCTACCAGAGGAAGAGGAACAGCATAGGCAGGCTCAGGACTGCAGAGGAATGTACTTCTGCTCCTTTCCTGCTGTCCCCACTGGAAGCACAGTCAGTCCTAGGACATGCTCCTGACAGAGCTGCTAACTTCCAAGAGCTTTCTAAGCTATGAAACAGGAAACCTCTAAAGGACTGATTCCCTACAACTTTCTTTGCAAGTGAACTATAACAATGACAGTTGCAAAAACATGGCATTCTGCACCATATAATTCCAGATTCTCTAACGATGGTAAGTGATGCTCCGACGTCTCTGGACATTGCATGCTGTTACCTGAGCTTGCAGGTTTTCCTCTATATCTCCACTACAGCTCTGTTTGTCAAAGCAGGTAAGTCTCCTTGTACCTGTTCCATCCGGGAAGCTCATACATCTTAACACTGTGTGAAAATTGCTTAAAACTTTCTTTTCACCTGAAAAATCTCTCCTATCACTGACATATCTGTAAATTCCCACTGCCATAAACAGGGATCATGCTTTGCACTACGATTCATTGAATCAGAGCTGACGTGACTGACTGCAAGATCCCTCAGAAAAACATGTTTAAAGGGACATGAGGCTGTTGGCTCTTCATTTCATGTGATCACTGGACCCAAATTCAGCTATAATTGACAGTGTTGCTGTGACACAACAGGCTAAATGGATGTCCCCAAAGTGGGGTGTGTGCAAGGTGATCCACTGGGGTATAGGAAGAAAATATGGTTTTGATACCATTAAAAAATAAACTAAAATAAACCCAAACAAAAATAAAAAACCAAAATAAAACCAAAAAAAGGAAACAAAAACAAACAAATAAAAACAAACAAATAAAAAACAAAACAAAACAAAACAAAAAACCACACACACACACAAAAAAACCCCAACAAACAAAAAAACCCCCAACCCCAATAGTTTATTTTGGGTGTGCCCCAAACACTGTTCTAAGCTGTCAAATTCCAGTCACATTCAGACAGTAATTTAATAGGGGAACAACAACCCCTTTAACACAACCTAAATTTAAACATTCATAGATCATGTATCAACATTTCATTTCCAAATGTGTTTGTCTGGATATTGGCCTAATTTCTTTAAATGAAACGACAACAAATTATAAAGTTGCAGCATATTGGTTTGATTTTGATTTTGACACTCCTTTTAAAGAAGTGTTGTCCTACCTTTGCCAGGCTTATTTTGAATGAGCTGCTATAGAAAAAAGTACATTTTTTGTTCATTCGACTGAAAGATAATTGTAGCCAGGGTTAAACTTGTCTAAAAATCCTACGCATCATCGTGAAGTTGTTTTATCTTTGAAAGCTTTATGTCAGATTAATATTGATAGTCTATCTCACTTGAATCACCAGGGCATTCAGGTGTGTGGTTTCCTTATCCAGAGTCATTATGTGTGCTTGGATTTGCCCACGTTCACACCTTTCTTACTCCAGAATTAATCATCCCAGCTTCCATTGTCCCTTAACATCCTTCCATGCTTTGCCAGTAGTTTACAAGTCTATAACAGACCTCTAGATAGCTCTTTAATGTTTTTTCAATACAGCTTATATTAGATGAGGTACCCAGCCCTGAGCGCTACTGGGTTTAAGGATAACTCAGGTTATGAGTGGTGGTTCAGCAGCTGTTAGCAACGCTCAGCTGTAACATCATGCCTTGCTCTAGAAGTACTCTTATTTAGGGCTGCCTTTATGGTCACACTTAAGCATGTTAAGCAGTACTATTTAAATCTCACTGAAATCTGGGTTAAGTGCTCCAGAAACTTTTCTTGTGTGCACTGAAAAAATGAGGAGTTACTGATCCTAACAGGCTGCCAGCTGGCCCTCACAGCTCCTGGTCTTTCCAGATCCTCTGTTAGGTTCATGCAGGGTCAAACTGCAAAATTTAAGAGAAAACAGAGCAGAGTAGCCCTGGCCACAGTCACAGAGACCTTCACGAGCCCAAGAGAGGTGCTCCTGTCTCTTCCAGTCCTGCTGAGCTCTCTCCCTGACAGTTAATCCTTAACTCTCCCCTGGACGTTTCTGCCCTACCACGAGAAGCTTGCCTTCTGTATTAATCCAGGCTCTCAGGTGTAACATATCCTTCTGGTGAAAAAGCACATGGATCTGAGGGAATGTGGGAGTTTTGAACCATCGTGTGCAAAAAGCATTACTGGCACCAGCCTTTTCACACCTAAAACCCAAGGACAAACCTTGCCACCCTGCCATGGAGAAATATGCTGGACAAACTCTTCTGCTCCCCTTCAGAAAGAAGAGCATCACGTTTAAAATCACCGTACTTTATCTCGGAGGATCTTCTGGAAGGATAAAGATCCGATCTTTACAACTTCTTGTAACTTGCCCCCAGCAGCCGATGGGACCGCTCAGCTGGCAGAGAGCAGATTCCCGGCGACCTCGGGACCACGCAGGGGTGGTACGAGACCCTGGGCTGTTTCGGCCATCCCAAAAGGCAGCCGCTGCCGGGCTCGTTGTGCAGAGCACGTCTCACCCCGCTCGGGGCTCTGCCAAGGGCAGGTCAGCCCTGTCCTTTAAGGGCGAGCCCCGCCGGCTCTGACGACAGTGTCACTGCAAAGACATTTGCCCCGCAGCAGCTCTGCCGGCGTTCCGATGCGTGCACCCCTGCCGTGCTCGCCCGCCCCGGGAGCAGCACGGGCCGTGAGGGCGGCGGCCGCGGACCCGTCCGGCGGGTCCCGGCGGGCCCGGGCTGGCGCTGCGGCCCCTCTCGGCCTCCCCGCCGCCGCCGCCAGAGGGAGCTGCGGGCCCACGTTTGGCAGAGAGGCGGCTGTGCCCGACGGGGCGGGCCGAGGCAGCTCCGGGAGGGGGCCGCGGGCCGCTCGGCCTTCAGCGGGGCGTGAGGCCTGCTCGGCAGCCAGTGCCGCCCGCTGGCGAAGGCCTGATCCCCACAGCCCCGCCACGGCTGCTTCGGGTCGCACTCATCTCCCCGGCTGCCTCCACATCTCTGCAGTCGGGGAGCCGTCTGTTTACGAGTCCCCCTCCCTATCCCCTTCCCTCCACGCCATTCCTTTCGGGACTGTGCACCATAGCTCTGTCCTGCGCGGGTGGGGGAGAGCACCCCCGGCCCTGCCTAAGAAGCCCCGAAGGAGNAAACAGGGCGGAATCCCAAAGGACCCCTCCCCGAACCCCCGCGTGCCCCCCACACAGTTGTGCCTATAATTTGTGCTTCATGGAATTAATCTGATCAATTACAGCGGTTTTCACGTGGCTGAGCAGTTTCAAAGGTGCCACATTTTATTATCTGCTGACCCCTTGACATTGCAGGTGCAGATTTAATGACGGAAAGAAGGGGGGAAAAGGGAAGGGGAGGGGGGGAGTTAGTTAAATTAGCCAAATGAACTTTTCTCTCCGGCGTCGCCACTGATAGACGAACGTGTATGTGTATTTGTGTGAGATGCGTGTGAGATGCGAAGGCCTCTGAGCTGTGCTCGGAGAGGCCGTGACGGGCCCCGATGGGACGCGCAGCACCGACGGTCGAG
>VYZQ01011072.1:7954-21159 GCA_013400655.1 Mystacornis crossleyi
CTGAGGGAGCTGGATGGGCTCAGCCTGGAGAAAAGGAGGCTCAGGTGGGACTGTCTGGCTCTCCACAACTCCCTGACAGGAGGGTGCAGCCAGGTGGGGGTCAGGCTCTGCCCCCAGGGAACAAGAGACAGGACAAGAGGCAACAGCCTCAAGCTGTGCCAGGGGAGGTTTAGCTGGGATGTTCTGGAAATTTTTTTCGCAGGATGGTTAGTCAGGCACTGACACAGACTGTCCAGGGCAGTCGTGGAGCCCCCATCACTGGAGGGGTTTAAGAGATGTGTGGATGTGGCACTTGTGGACATGGGTTAGTGGTGGCCTCGTGCTGTGGAACAGTTGGACTCTGTGATCTTAGAGGGCTTTTCCAACCTTAATGACTGTGATTCAGTGATTCCATGCACAAGTGAACAAAGGTGAACAAGGCTTGGGAGCTCACAAGCAGAGGAGTGTTTCCCAAAACCACAATGAACACTTCTGAGGGCCCTCAGCACTTATTTCATTTATCTCAGCTGTCCCTGTATCATCACAGACACTGCAATGCCCAATGACAGCACTGAAAACGATGCCCGAGTTTGTCAGTGTTTCACTGCCACTGGAGCAGAGAGCTGGCAGGTCTCAGGACTCCGGCCAGCACCAACACCCTCTCATAATCAGGAGAGCGCGTCCCCTGAAGGGAACAGAGAGGACAAACACACCTCTTCTGATAGTTCAAAGGGAAAGTCTGTAGCCTCCAAAGCAGCAGGACCGGTGCCCAAACAGGGCACAACTCAAGGGGTAGGGAAAGGAGGCCTTAAAAACTCTAACTCAGAGGAAAATTTAGGATAATCGTGTGCCTCCTTGCTACTGGAAGTGAGGGCTAGTGACTCTGAGTGCTCTGCAAAGCTAAAACTTCATAAAGAAATTCCCATCTTACACATAGCCAATTCTCTTTAAACTCCACCTGCATGATAAACCAGGTGTTATCATGGGAAGGAAAAGAGCCCAGAACCTTCTTCATGTTCTACTGATTTGTAACCCCAGAATATTTTATATTAGAGCTGCTGGCAAAGGCTCTGAGAAGTAAAACCTCACACAGGGATATCCCTTGGGGTCTCAGCCTGGCCTTCCCAGGACCAGTGCCAGGTGACCTTTAGCAGGCAGGAGCTGGAGGAGAACAGAATCACAGAAGGTTGGGAAAACCCTCTAAGATCAAGTCCAACCATCAATCCAGCACCACCACATTCACCACAAAACCACGTCCTGAAGTCCCACCTCCATGCATTTTTTGAACACTCACAGGGAAGGTGACTCCACTACTGCTCTGGGCAGTCTATACCAACGCTTCAATCCTTTCCAGGAAAAAAAACTTCCCCAAGAGCCAATCCAAACCTCCCCTGGTACAACTTGAGGCCGTTTCCCCTTGTCCTGTCACTTGTNTAGGGAAAGGAGGCCTTAAAAACTTTAACTCAGAGGAAAACTTAGGACAATCGTGTGCCTCCTTGCTACTGGAAGTGAGGGCTAGTGACTCTGAGTGCTCTGCAAAGCTAAAACTTCATAAAGAAATTCCCATCTTACACATAGCCAATTCTCTTTAAACTCCACCTGCATGATAAACCAGGTGTTATCATGGGAAGGAAAAGAGCCCAGAACCTTCTTCATGTTCTACTGATTTGTAACCCCAGAATATTTTATATTAGAGCTGCTGGCAAAGGCTCTGAGAAGTAAAACCTCACACAGGGATATCCCTTGGGGTCTCAGCCTGGCCTTCCCAGGACCAGTGCCAGGTGACCTTTAGCAGGCAGGAGCTGGAGGAGAACAGAATCACAGAAGGTTGGGAAAACCCTCTAAGATCAAGTCCAACCATCAATCCAGCACCACCACATTCACCACAAAACCACGTCCTGAAGTCCCACCTCCATGCATTTTTTGAACACTCACAGGGAAGGTGACTCCACTACTGCTCTGGGCAGTCTATACCAACGCTTCAATCCTTTCCAGGAAAAAAAACTTCCCCAAGAGCCAATCCAAACCTCCCCTGGTACAACTTGAGGCCGTTTCCCCTTGTCCTGTCACTTGTCACCTGAGAGTGGAGCCCAACCCCAGCTGGCTCCAAGCTCCTGTCAGCAAAGTTTCCTCCCAGCGCTGCAGCCAGCACTCTGCTCCTACCTCACGTGGGAGCTTTGTGTTTGAGCACAGAGGGGAATCCCAGGCTGCAGACACTTCCTCAGTCAGAGAGCACAGCCCACGGCCCACCCTTGGAAGAGGCTGGAGAACCAATACTTCACCAACACCTTGAAGGACAGGCACAGTGGGACACTGGGATATTGCACAGGTCTCTGTCTTCTCCATTTCACATCATCTTGTGGCTTCTAAGCCCTGGCCAGACCTCCCAGTCTGGGCAAAGCCAGCCCGAGTGCATCCAGACCCAATGTCCAGTATGCCCACTGGGAAAGCATATCAGGGACCCCTGAAACCAGGTGCTGCAGTCGTTTCTTCAGTTTCCAGAGGAGATCAGAGCCCAGGATCCTTCCAGAGAGGTATTACAGGCACTACTGCAGGACGGAACTGCAGAAATTCTCAGAAAAAAAGCACAGGATGCTAGAAGAGGAGAGAGCTGGAGGGAAAACAAAACCCCCAACCCAACAACCTCATTAAAGCTTTTCTCCTTCCTCTGCTTAACAAGGAGAATGCTTAATTAAGTCCTCCTTCAAGCCTTCCCCCTCACCCAGCAAGGCTCAGCAGAAAGCAGAGATTTAAATATTTCCTCCGCAGCACAGGACACTTCAGTGGGACAGGAATTTGCATATTCTAAAGGAGCAGTGAATTGCTGGTTCTCTGTTGTTCAGCTGCAGTGGGGAGGGACAAGATCAGCAGGAGGTACATTTCAGATCTGCTCAGGAATAAGGGAGAGCAGGAGGGGAAGGAGCAAGTTGCTGTTTATTCCAAGTCTGGAGCTTTCCCAAGGCAGGAGTCTGACTGTGTTATGCACAGACTTCTCAGTTTATTTGCGAGTCTCTTGCAGCTTACTAAATCAGTTCAACTGGCAACTGCTCCTGATTTTAAGTCAAATTATAGTCACTTCACCTGGTGACACAGCCTCAGTTCTGCAGCCAGTTCTCATCCTCCAGAATTAATGCCTCCAGAACTGGTAGAACTTGCTATCCATGGCAATCACCAGTTTGACCTCAAAGTTGCTGTTTCCTGTCATAATTCCAGCCTTGTTTGTTTTCACTGGAACATCTCCCTGTGTGCTCCCAACTGCTGGGACCATTTCTCCAGTGTACTGAGCTGAGATACATATTAGAGACAAACTTTCAACTCTGGCTCACTTAAAAATAAGAGCTCAGAGACTCACCCTCCTGGGACAGAACTATCACCACGGAGCCTCTACTAGAATCCAGACATTCCTAGGGAATTTGTCCCCACTCCTCATGATTTAGTTCTCTTATGAAGGACGACAGCAACACAACAATGGGAAATTTCTTTTTTCCTGATAGGTCTCTTAATCAAAACAGAACAAAAAGCTCCAAAAAGCAAGAGGCCTAAGCCCAGCATTTGGCAGTTTGTGGGACACCAAGGAGGACTTCCAGCTCCGCACATCCCAGGAAACAAGGCTTGATAAACCCGCACCACATAAAGTGACCAGAGGCAGGTAAATAAACCAAACCGTGAGAGCGGCCAGCCACGAGACCCAAGGGATTTACAAGGAACTGCAGCAGGATGGATTTAAAAAGGAGTTTGTGCTTCTATTTCTCCCTCTGAGTACTTCTGAATTCCTCTCAGGAAGCACCACAAGCAGCCTTGCATTTCACCAAAGGGAAGATCTATTCTGACCCGAAATTCCATTGCAAAGGTAGGCAGTGTGAGCAAGGTGTTTGTGGCAATTAGAAGAAGTGGGCTCTACAGCTTGCAGGGGATCCAGAAATCACGGGATGGTTTGGGTTGGAAAGGACCTTAAAACCCATCCAGTTCCACCCCCTGCCATGGACAGGAGCGCCTTCCACTAGACCAGGGCACTCAGAGCCACATCCAGCCTGGTCTGAAACACTTCTGTGGATGGGGCAGCCACAGTTTCTCTGGGCAGTATGTGCCAGAGCTTCACCACCCTCACAGGGAGGAATTTCTTCCCTATATCCAACCTGAATCTCCCCCCTTTCAGCTTAAAGCCATTCCCCCTTGTCCTATCACTGCAAAATCCTTTCCAAAAATACCAGGCAGAAGGAAGATGCTCAGGTGTACCCAGGTTTGAGTGTAATTATACAGAACAGCCCTGGATTACTCAATGCAGAGAAATGCCTGGTCCCTGGAACACAGCAGGGTTCACCAAAAGCACAGCAGCCCCAGCTCGGAAAGGTCTCTGAAGCAAGGGATGGATACAGCGAGGTTCAGGAGGGAAGAGATGTCACAACTACAGCTGAGGCACTCAGCAGCTGGACCACAGGTCAGCTCAGGGCTCCACAAGCACCTGTCAGCTTTTTATTTATTTATTTATTTATTATTTATTTATTATTTTATTGGGAGGGTTTCTGTAACTTTTGTGATTCCCCTGGACCATTAACCGTGGACTGCAGGCAGCATTCCCAGCCCATCTCCTCGCTCAGTGTCTAACACAGAATGGATGAAGCAGGCTTGCCAAACTGCCCCAGTACACCCTGTGCCCTAAACCTAACTGGTACAAAGCTGTTAGAAAACACTAAAGAAAGTTCTGCCTCAATTCTGACCAATTCCCAGTGCCTTTGACAGGGAGCAGGAGCTCCTGCTGGAACTGCTTTGCTCCTCTCTGAATGTGTAATGAAGTTTTAAAGCAGCAGCCCAACCTCCAGCTTGCACAGGGCCCTGCAGGAACCTCCTCCAGCAAAGAACTTCTTTTGCCATAAATGAACAGTAGCTTTTTGTTTGAGTCCCAGTGATTTATGTTCATCTGGGAGACTTGGTTTCCTTTTAATACTGCAACAAAAATCAACTTCAAGGAAGCTTGGAAATATTTTTGATTGACAGGTGTCCATCATCTGTGTAAGGGGGGAGAACTCCACACACAGGAGTCAGTGGATAAACTGGCTGATAAGTAGTTCAGCCCAGCCCTTAAGCTTGCTTCCAGCAGAGATTCTCCCTTTCCCTTTATGCTTCTCAGTCTCCTCTCACCAAAATCACTGGTTTACTTACACCGGATGTGTGGAAATCAGCATCTTCACAGATGCTTTCTGGGAAACAAGAAGCCACACAACCTTCCCACGAAGGACCTGTCTGGTGCCCCGGCAGATCACCACAATCACCCCAAACCAGGCCCAGCTGATCCCAGAGTGCCAGGAGAAGCTTCCCAGGTCAGGCACCACCAGGAATGAGACACAACGTCCTACAGGGTTCCAAACTGCAACTCCCTGAAACGCAGCAAGTGGAAAATCAGAGCCTCTTGCCAAGTCCAGAGCCACAGACTTCCTGCACAAGACCTCCTCAGCCTGACATCCCCTTGCAGAGCTCCTCTGCTGGGACAAGCACCTGCTAACACATCTAGTAAGTCCCATCCCAAAGCCACGGCAGGATGACCTGTGCTGAGGCCACATGCCCAGCTCAGACCAGAGCACGGGGGCAGCAGGATGGGTAAAGGCTCCACACGGCACCACGTCCAGCCAAAAACAGCTTGTGGTCCTTTAAGAAGCAGCATTCAATCCAACCTCTCCCACAAACACTGCCCCAGCTTCCTCATAAGCACAAAGAAACAACCTTAAAGAGCCTCAACAACCTTAAGACAACCTTAAAACACCAGAGCTGATGGAAAGGCTGCCAATACTCATTTTCTACTAGCAAAGAGGTATTGCCTGTACTGCAGGAGAGACAAGAGCAGCAAACTGATGGCCCTGTGCTGGGGATGGTTCATGACAGCAGGATGCTGTCGTTTTCCAGAACGCTTTCCCTAGGGTTTCCCCCAAACAAGAGACCAGCAAAGATTTCCACTCCTGCCTGCACCCCCCTGAAGATTTTGAGAAAAAAAAGAATGATCAAAGAGCCTTTGTGCATTTATAAACCCATCAATTTTGCTAGAAGATTTAAGGCTTTAAAGAGTCGAAAACATCTATTTGAAATTTTCTATCCAAACAGACTTTTTTAATACTTAAAAAACCCCCAGAAATAAAATATTTAGATTTTTCTGAAGTGAGGCATTCCAACAGCTCCAGACAGAAGCGCTGGAAGGGAGGTGGAAATCCAATTCTTAAGTTTGACAGGAACTTTTTTTTCTTTTTTCTTTCTTTTAATTGGCAGAGAAACAAGACTACAGAGCTATTCCCCCCCCACCGGCTCTGACCAGGAATAGCTGGGATAAGCAGCACAGGAAACAACAAACCAAACTTACTCAGCTGCTGGCAGTTCAGGTCCCTGTCCCACACAAGCTTAGCCTCACAGGAAAGGTGATGCTGTAGCAGTATTCCACCCCACCATCCTCCCCTGCCTCTCCACACACTTTCCATTTTGTCTCCAAACCCCTCCCATGCAGAAGAGAAGTAGGTTCCCCACCTGAGAACAGTACAGGCATAACAGGCCTTGGTAGGGCTCAGCCTTTTTCAAAACCTGGTTACCTTGATTTCTTCTCAGTCATGAGAACTGCGAGGGCCAAAGATACGGCAGCACATTTCTTTCTCCATTTCCACAAACTTCTGGTGGTATCTGCAAAGTAGAGCACAGGATGGCATCAGGGGCTGGAGACTGTCCGTGCCACCCTCAGTGTCACAGCCTGAAAATGGTGTTATTTTTTGGATATAAACAAATTAACATAACGGAAGAGTGTGCTGGCAGCAGAGACACAGCTCCCCCCAGCCCTGCCTTCTGCAGTGTCAGGGAAGGAGAGCTGGAAAAGTCAGACCTCATCCCCAGACCTTGGGTGTCTGCTGTGGACTAATTAGATCATTTGCCTCCTGTGAGACAGGTGCTTTCCACACCAGTTTTGGAAGCATGGGACAGTGCAGAGGAACCCCACCCGTGGGCAGTGGGATACTTCTGCGACTCCTTATGCAAGTTCTTTCAGCACCCAGGAGACACTGTCTGAGTGCCACACACCAGGACATCTAGCATGGATATATGATCTGGGCAGAGGGTGGGCAGGAGACAGCAGGGACTTGTGTCCAGACTGAGTAGATGACAAGGCAGACGTTCCCTCCTCTGTTCTCTCTTCCTTGCCAGTGTCACAGAATGGCAAAAGCTTCTGAGTCTGCTCCACTTGAACTTTTCCAGGCGCAGCACCCTCTGCTCTCTGTGCTCTCACCTCACTGGGAAGGAATCCCTGAGCTGCAGGGTGACTCAGTTTGGGAACACTGTCCCAGGGAGCAGTGGTTGCCCACAAGTTCGGCTTTCCTGCATCTGCTGCCACGAGGCCAAAAGCAAAGAGTTTTGTGCAACACAGCAGAACCAGCCCCAGTGAGAGGCTGGCTCAGGCTCTCTCAGCCCCAGCCCTCAGCACCCTTAGGGCCCAGAACCCCAGAGGGGTGAAATCCTGGCACAGCAAATCTCTCCTGGTAAGTCTCAGACAGAGACTTACCATGTTGCTGATCAAGGATGCCCACCTATGGGTGGCACATTCCCACACCTATGACAGCAGGAAATCCAAGGGCCCCTTGTTTGGAGGATTCATGCCAGATATTGGAAGAACCCTATTTCATTCTCTTTTTGATGGAACACAAGCCTTCCAACAGAACTCCCAGATCCAGCTGATACCAGACACATTCTACGTACCCCTCACCCTGGGTTCTGCCTGTTGTTCTCCAGAGAATTTCAACAAGAATCTGTTTCAGCTGGTGACGAGATGCATTCCAAAGCTTTGTTTTAGACAGCAAAAGAGAGCTTGCTGATTACCACACAACACTGATTTTAACAAAGTATAAATGTACTCAGTAAGGAAGTGAAAAGCCACTAAGAACAAGACTTTGATTAATATTCTATTTCTGAAGCATTTGTCAGATCATGCTATGAGTTCTCAGGCAAGGGCAGGCTGGCAACGTTACACATCTAGCCTGAGGTAAGGCCTCGCTAACAACACCCAGTAACGCTTGCTCCATCTCTTTCACACGAATTCCACTCTTTGTCATAGGCAAAGGACCTCACCTGCAGTGCTGCCTCCAGCTCTGCGATCCAGCATCAGAAAGACATGGAGCTGCTGGAGCAAGTCCAGAGGAGGCCACAGAGATGCTCCAAAGGCTGGAGCCCCTCTGCCCTGAAGACAGGCTGGCAGAGCTGGGACATTCACCTGGAGAAGGGAAGGCTCCAGGGAGACCTCAGAGCCTCCTCCAGAGGCTAAAGGTGCTTCAGGAGAGCTGGAGATGGGCTTTGGACAAGGGCTGGAGTGACAGCACAAGAGGGAATGGCTTCCCACTGCCAGAGGGCAGGGTTAGATGGGATAGTGGGAAGGAACTCTTCCTGTGAGGGCGGTGAGGCCGTGGCACAGGTTGCCCTGGAAGCTGTGGCTGCCCCGTCCCTGGAAGTGTTTCAAGGCCAGACTGGACAGGGCTTAGAGCACCCTGCTCTAGTGGAAAGAGACTTTGCCCATGGCAGTGGGATGAGCTTTAAGGTCCCTTCCAACCGAACTCATTCCATGGTTAAAAGCAAAAAATACACCAGTTTTAACAGGCAGCAAAGCAGGAACTCCAGGACAAGTGGTTTAACGTGCCCCCAGTTCTGACGCACACTCACTGAACGTGCTGCAGCCTCCAGAGCTGGAGCTGACAGAGGCAGAACTGCCTTGCTGCTTCCCAGCCGCACCACCTCAGCATCATTAGCAAGATTTCTCTTTTATCTACCACCATACTTCAAACAAATCGAAGCGAGTCCATGAGGCTTCCAGAATCAGGCCTTCTAGCACTGTACATGTCCTAGCCTCCGAGAGCAGCCAGACAGATCCAGTTTAGAACTCCCTGCCCTCGGTGGACAGTTTGGTAGCTCCATACCCAGTGGGGGATGAGGATGAATACAAGAGATTCATTTCAAATTTCCAGACCAGCAGCTAATACTGCCTTCAAGCTCTTTGTATTTCAGAAGTAACACAACAAATTTGAGGACTTGGTGTTATGACAGACTATGAAAGATAACACGGGTACACAGGACAGAACAGCCCTCCACCAACATATCTCGAGGTGGAAGGCACTCAGCCCCCCAAACTGGCTTTTCCAGCAGCCCCAACCACTCTTTTTAGATGTTACTGCTGCATTCCTGCAAGTGCCTGGCAGTGACACAGACGAGAGGGTTTGTATTCAAGGGCTGCTTTGTGAGCTCCAGAGTTGAGGACAGCATTGCTCCTGCCTCAGTAAACAGTGCCAGGAGGAACAGCACACACTTTTGGGAAAAAGCTAATGCTTCTGGCAGTTTCAAAGGAAGAGCACCGTGAGGGCAGAGACAAGCATTAGTCATATTTTGGTGGGGCTGGGGAATGACTAAAGTTGGCAGGACAGTCCTGTACTCGGCCTGCAGGCAAAGGGAGAGCTTGTCTTCAGGGCTGTTCACTGATTATCACCAAAATGGCAAGAAATTCACTTTTCACGAACATTAGTATTGTGCATTGAAGCACTTGCAGTGCAGAAAAGCTGCTGAAATTAACCATCACATCTTAAAGGGAATGAAAATCATTCTTATTTAGAACATTAACAGCTGAGTATCAACCAGCTGTGCATCACTGGGTTTAGATATTTTAGTAGCCCCCACATCCCTGTCCCCACAAGTTAGGTACCACACATCCCACCAAAGAAATGGAAAGGGTGAGTGTTCCCAGCTCCTCACTTGCAGCTTCTGTGCCTGAAAAACGACTCAAGCTGTTTTCTCCACGTGCATTTTCCCAAGTCACTTATTAACCCAATAGTTCGGGGGTTTTTTGAACATTTTAAATATTTTGGAAGGTGTATTACAGCCTGTCCAAACACTCTCTCTTCCCCAGGCATGGAAAGGAGGGCTCTCACCTTGCCAACTTCCTCAGCTCACTGTTGATATCATGGTTGAAGGGCTGGATGCACTGAGCTCTGGCCAGGAAATCCCGGGATTTGCTGTATTCCCTCATGTAGAGACAAGCCTGTCATGAAAAGAAGATGGATGCATCACAAGATAAATACAGACCCACTGCCCTTCTCCAGGACTCACGCAGCAACAAACATTCCTGAGAGAGAGCCAGGTAACTCAGGAACAGCCCAGGAAAAGCTCCGTGTGACGCATTTCCAGAGAGCCAGACTTCCCAAAAGGGCAGAAGCAGACAAACCCCCCTGACTGCTGAAGCAGCCCAGAACCCAGTGATTCTCCTTAGTTCATTCTGGGCTCCCTCTACAGCCAGGCTGGGATGTTCCATGATGATTTATTTGCTCACCTGGCCACACCTGAACAGCGCTTTGGCATTTCCTTGGTCCATCTCCAAGGCTAACTCCCCATATTTCAAAGCTTGGTCAGCACGTTCCAGTTTCAGGTAAGTGAGTGAGAGATTCAGGAACAGCAGCAGTTTGGAAGTGTTGATCTGGCTCTGCTCTGCCTTACTGGAAGAGCTGCGATCCAGGATGGAGAGCGCCTGAGCAGAGGGAAAAAACAGCCAGTGCACAACAAATCCATCATGGCAAGTGAGAAATCCATCTGATCCAACAGCTACACCCATGTTTCTGTTCACCTAGGTCATTTAAAAGTAGTAACATTCAAAACTCAAAATACAGGGCATGGCATTCTCAGCATGACTAGTCAGCTCAGCCATATGACCACAGGTTTAAGAACTTACCAAGGAAAGCAGCAGAATTAAAAAAAAAATTACACCCAGCACTCAGATTTTAAGGACAAATATGGAACTCTTACAGGGAAGAAGGCAAGTCAGATTACTTTTGTTTCAAAAATATCACGGGAAAGCAACTTTGAATGACCTCGACCTCTGAAGAAGTAGCAGATGCACTCCAGTTTGAGAATTACTGAGCATTTACCCTGCCTGGAGAGGGAGCTAAAGAGGCTCAGGGGGCACCTTCTTGCTCTCCACAATTCCCTGACAGGAGGCTGCAGCCAGAAGGGGGTCAGGCTCTGCTCCCAGGTAGCTGGACAAGACGAAACAGCCTCAAGCTGCAGCACAGGAGGTTCAGGTTGGATACTGGGGAAAATTTCTCACTGAAAGTGTTCAGGGCAGTGAACAGGCTGTTCAGGGCAGGGGTGGAGTCCCCATCCCTGGAAGGATTTAACAGCCCTGTGGGTGTGGCACTTGGGGACACGGGTCAGTGGTGGCCTTGCAGTGCTGGGGAACAGTTGGACTCTGAGGTCTCAGAGAGCTTTTCCAACCAAAATGATTCTGACTATTCCTTTATTTACCACTGCTGCTCACACAAAACCAGGTGTGCAAGCCCTGTTCTTAAGTAACAAACTATACCTGGAAAACACCACAAAGTTATTTGATCTCTAACCTGTACCTGTTGTGGTGAGCTAAAATAATCCCTTCTTTCACAGCCTTCCCAAAGCACACACCCCACGTTTTCCTAGTGCCATACCCTCTTGTATCTGTCCTTGGCAATCTTGAAGTGCTGCTTATGGAAGAAGTAGTTGCCAAACTCTCTCTCTGCGGCTGCCACTTTCAACACCTTTTCCAGAGGAACACTATCTTGCTGCTCCTGGGTGAAGAAATATCTGAATTTCAGCTCAAACAAAAGAAACCAGGCAGAGAACTCAGACAGGACAGTCCTGCACAGCCCCCTCCTACTCACAGAGCAGAAGCCAGGTCCTTGCCAGGGCCAGGCCACTGCCATGTGGTATCTCCCCAGCCAGGCTGAAACATGACAGTGGTCTTGTGCTGGTTATTCCTAGTAAAGAGGTCAGGAAGTTCCCCAGGCCCAAAGGGGGACTGAAAAAAGCAGGAATGTGTCCTTAAAACCTGCCCAACCCTTTCAGCACACAGCTGAGTTAACACAAATGCAGCCACTAACATACAGCTGCTTGAAAGGTTCCGTTGCTCTGATTGCTCTCAGGCCAGCTCTGGGACAGCCTGACACTCCCACAGACACGAACCAGCACAACAAAAAACCCCAACAATAATTTTAAAAAAAGATAAAAATGGAGAGACAGGTTTTCTTCTGGGTCTGCAAGGTGGAACCAGCTCATAGGGAGAGGTCAGTCAGCCAAAAAGGGTAGGCCAGGGGCAATGAGGGAGTGCAACAAGTGTGGTTTGCTCGCAGGGCTCTGGGGGAAAATTTGCCAGTGCAGAGGCTGGATGGAGCTGGAGGGTCTCTCCCATTAGCTTCTGCCTCCACTCACTGACCCACAACCACAGCCCAAAGCCCTTGACGTGGAAAGGTGAATTAACAATAGCACGTAACTCACCAGGGAGGAAAAAACATGGAAGGAACACTTGGGAGAGAAGCCAAGAGGCAGAGACAAAGGGTGGGGGGGCTGGCGGGGCACTGGGATACTGCAGACTGAAGAGGATTGTTACAGACAGCTCCTTACTGCTCCTTAAAGACACTCCTGGAAGTTGGTGCCCTCTAGTGCAACCATGAGGTTTCTGGTAAAACTAAAAATAAACGGGAGCCATTCCACTGACTCCATCCAGCACACAGGAGCAAACAAAGGCAGCACCCGCCTCCTCCCTCTGCATGGGAGGGCAAACAGAGCAAGGCACGGGGAGACACAAAGGGCAGGTATGTGGGTCAGAGCAGAGCTGGGAGCCCAGGGACTGCATACTTACACCTGAACACATGCAACACACAAGCCACAGCAGCTGTGAGACAGGGCAGTGATGGCTCACCCGCCAGATTTTGGTCTCAAGCATTATTAAGGGAACTCACATAAGTCAGCTCGAAGAACGCGTCGCATTCCCCTGAGTCGATGAAGTCCAGCACCTCCACCTTGAAGAGGACCGTGGTGTTTGGGGGGATAGAGGGAGGACAGCCCCGGCGGCCGTAGGCGTATTCTGGAGTGAGCACGAACAGCGCAGCCTCTCCCTTGGTCATAGACAGCAGCGCGATCTCCAGCCCCCACAGCGTGATGTCTGTCACAACAAGGGGTCACACGGGTGAGCTTCACAAACAGCAACCCCCCTCACACACCCAGCAGTGATTGCTCCTGAAGCAGACAAGAAGGAAAAAAGCCTTGGGAGCTCCTGTCTCGGCAACTACAACAGCCAGTTGCTCCAGCAGGGATTACTGGGGCAGCCTGCTGCAGGTCTGCGCACGTGGTAGCACAAATCCAGAGTGGGATGAGTTGGAAGGGGCTTTAGACGTGACCCAGTCCAAGCCCTGCCAAGGGCAGGG